>CM076900.1:13646401-13900401 GCA_039519145.1 Kokia cookei | reverse complement strand
TAAGGGAGTTGCTAAGCAATTTCGAGGATTTGGGTTTAAGGACCTATTCACGAAGATGATAAAAATACGAGGGTTAGAAATGAAATAGTATAAAATATGAGGCTAGAATGAAGAAATAGTAAGAGTATGATGTTTTAGTTTGTTCTTGGTGTGGGATTATATGTTGAAATTTTGATTGAGGATTAAATAGCACAAGTGTTAGAATGTTGTTGGTAATTTTGTAAAATTACCATAATAAAGATTTTATCTCTATTTTAGTCATTTAAATTGAATATTGAATGATTGGATGAATACATGATTGTTTAGATCAAGACACACAACAATCGGGTTCGAGTCGAGGAAAAGCCAAGGTTGTGGAGTAGTCATCGACTCTTTTTATGCTTTTGTACAATCGAGGTAAGTTCGTAACTTACTTAAAATTTAAATTGTTTATTTACCTATACATAACTTGAATTGTTGTATTTAGATGCCTTGCTTATAATTATTGAGGAGACTTAAATCTGGTGATAGTATAATATGAAATGACATGGACATATGCCCGTTGAATTATGAGGAATATTGAGATTTACATGACCCGATTTCGGGATTTACAGGTTAAATGGGTGCTGGTCTTAGATGTTCTACCGATGGCTGAGATCCAACATTTGTTGCGGATTCTCCACAGCTTGTGTAAGCAGTATCGTGTAGCCTAACATCTTGACCCACAGCTTGTGTGAGAAGGCCCACTTCACAGCTCGTGTGAGCATTACAGGTTATATGGGTACTGGTCTTAGATGTCCTACCGATGGTTGAGATCCGAATTTTGTTGCGGATTCTTTACAGCTCGTGTGAGCAGCATCGTGTAGCCTAACATCTCGACCCACAGCTTGTGTGAGCAGGCCCACTTCACAGCTCGTGTAAGCATTACAGGTTATATGGGTGTTGGTCTTAAATGTCCTACTGATGGCTGAGATACGACATTTGTTGCGAATTCTCCACAACTCGTGTAAGCAGCATCGTGTAGCCTAACGTTGCGAATTCTCCACAACTCGTGTAAGTAGCATCGGTATATGTGTAGCCTAACATCTCGATCCACAGCTCGTGTGAGCATTACATGATACAAAGATGTTACATGCACACTTAGTGTGGGAACGATACAAATATGACCCATGTAGTTTCAAAGATCCAATGGGTATACAAGTAGCAATACATACTAGAAATGTAATAATACACTGTTGAAATACAATGTATGATACTAACATTGAGTTCATGAGAATCTTGACAAGAGAAACTAGTATACGGGAGTATGAAAATGAATGGGAAAAACGTTTCTTGTGAATTTGGTATTTTGGTAGGTTGATTTCTTGATATGAACTTACTAAGCATAATATGTTTACATAGTTTATTTTTGTGTTTTTGTAGATCGTTAAAAGGCTTGATCATTTGGGATTGTAGGAGTGTCATCACACTATCTGACCACTATTTTGTTAGCTCTCGGTTACTTATCTTAGGTTATAAATGGCATGTATAGGATTTGCAATTACGTTATTTTGAATTGGGTTAAGTAATATGTCCATTTGGTATTTTTAATCGTTTAGAATGATGTTTTGAAAAATGATGTAATTGTTTTGGAGTTAGGAAATTTATGAAATTTATGATATGAAGAAGCCTGTGTACTTCTACCGGTAAAACTCTGGTGACTATCGGTAGAAGTACAGGGCAAATTGAATTTTAGCTACTGACTTAAATAGTATCGGTAGAACATTCTTTAAGTATCGATAGTTGTCAGTAGTTGCGGTAGTTATATCACTTGAATCGGTGGAAGTTGCAAGGCAAATCTACTTCGGTCTTTAGAACTTGTTATATCGATAGAAGTATGGGTTGCATCGATAGTTCCTATACTGGTATCGATAGAACTTACACTTCTACCAGTAGGAAACCGTAGCTATTTTTCCATGCTATCTATCTTGACATCTATTGATACATAACTAATCAAGTACCAGTAGAAGTCCATTAAATATTTTAAAATGTTGTTTTTGGTTTCGAAATAAATGTGAATGATTCCAAAACTCGAAATTTCTTACACGGATTCTTACGATACACTGTTTAAAACTAATACAAGGGATTTTAAGTAACAAAATGTGAAAATTTGTAGTTGTAACAAGTACTTAGTCAGGTCCGGTGACCGAATCGAGTAAGAGGTGTTACACATATATAACTACAAAAACTCTAAGTTAATCAGAGTTTAAGTGGGAAACTAAAAAACAAAGTTAGACTTGGAGAAGAAAAGCCAAAATAAAAATTTGATCAAAATAAGAGGCATTCTCCCACAAATCTCCACAATGACTCGTATTTGGACCAACTCCTTTGTCGAGCCTTGTTACGGGCTTAACTGATTCTTCGACGGATACTTACCAAGTCCAAGCAATGCTCGAACTTTGAAACTGGAAGGCTCTTTGTCAACATGCCGGTCAGATTGTGTTTTATGCCAATTTTAAGAATATGAACTTCTCATTGAATTATCACCTCTTGAACAGAATGATAACGAATGTCTATGTGCTTCATTCTCCTGTGATGCATTTTATCTTTGGTGAGATGTATGGTAATTTAGCTATCACAATATACGACATTTGCGCCTTTTTCACTTACAAGTTCATTGAACAGGCCCCTTAACCAAATTGCTTTTTTTATTGTTTTTGTAATTGTCATGTATTCTTCTTTATTAGTCAACAAAGCCACTGTAGCTTGAAGTGTCACTTTCCAATGACACAATTCCCAAAAGCAAACATGTAACCTATGAGAGACCTTTTTCGATCTAAATCTCCTGTATAATCAGAATCAACATATTCAACTAAGCCCTTTTGAGTTCTTTTAAACTTTACACATGTTAGAAAAACCTCGTAAATATATGAAAATAAACTTAACTGCATGCTAGTGCAACTTACCAAAATTGACCGTGTATTGACTAACAACACTAACAACATACGAAGTATTAGGACGAGCGCATACCGTTGCATACATCAAACTTTCAACTACACTTGAATAAGGTACTTTTGACATGTACCTTTCATCTTCTTCATTCTGTAGAGAATTTTGAGAGTTTATAGTGTGCAACTAAAAAAGTACTTACCGACATCTTGCATCTCAAACCACTCAAGGATCTTCTTGATATACCTTTATTGTGATAAAAACAATTTCCCAAAATGTCCATCTCTCAAAATTTTCGTCCTCAAAATTTTCTTTACTACATCTAAACCCTTCATCTCGAACTTAAAGTTAAGCATGGTTTTAAGACAATCAATTTCAGATGGATTCTTAGCCGTAATTAACATATCACCAACATAAAGCAAAAAATATATAAAAGAACCATCATCAAGGCATTCTAGATAAACACAATTGTCATACTTACTTCGAGAAAAAACCAATACTCAATATGAAGGACTCAAACTTTTTATACTACTATCGAGGAGATTGCTTCAAATCGTACAAAGACTTTTGTAAAAGACAAATATAATCTTCTTTATCTTCAAATTTAAAGCCTTCCAGTTGTTGCATGTAGATGTCCTCCTTAACGTCACCGTGAAGGAAAATGATATTTACATCTAACTTCTCTGAC
The DNA here is from genome assembly GCA_039519145.1 of Kokia cookei. NCBI lineage: Eukaryota > Viridiplantae > Streptophyta > Magnoliopsida > Malvales > Malvaceae > Kokia > Kokia cookei. The sequence continues at coordinate 13,896,806 of CM076900.1, read as the reverse complement.
TCAAGATTATTTGATGCAACAAGGGCCAAAAGTGCCTGAATAGACATATGTTTCACAACGAGAGAGAAACCATCATGAAAATCAACTCCCTCCACTTGACTGTAGCCTTTTGCAACTAGTCTTGCCTTCTACCTAATGTCGTTAGGACCTAAACCTTCATTCTTTTTAAACACCCATTTGCAACCAACGATTCTTTTACCGATGGGTGGTTTAACTAGACTCCAAGTTTCATTCATTTGAAGGGATTCCATCTCTTCTTCCATTGCAACGAGCCATTTGCTAAAATCGAAGGCTTGAATGGCCTCATAATAACACGAAAGATCAGTTGAATCAATGCTCTCAACAACACTTTGAGCATAAACCACTAGGCTTCCTTCACAATATTTCTATGGTGGTCAGATTTCTCATTTTTTCCTGTCACGAGCCAACTTATAATTAGTTAATTGAGATGGTGAGGATACTTAAGGGTCGGATGAAGCCCCAAACAGATCCGAAACAGCTTCAAACATGCAAGAACAAAATTTTGTTGTGTTGTTGCGACGTTATGTGACTCTTCATCAGGACGAGACCTCTTTCCATCGCGTCGTTGCGAAGATGCATTTGCTTGTCGGGACGTCGCCCCCTATTTCAGCTTTTGACTCCACCTCGCTCGAGACACTTTGATTTGTTGTGTCTTTAAAAGTAAAAGTCCTCTTTTCTAATCAAAATACGACAGATTCATCAAACATAACATCTTTGTTAACAATTATTTTGTCGGGTTTCGAACATCACAACTTAAAGCCTTTTGTATCGACAAAGTATCCTAGAATGATGCATTTAACGACCCTTGGTTCGAGCTTTTTCTTACTAATTTTAGCATAAGCAGGACAATCGAAAGTTCTAAGATTAGAATAATTGGGAGGATTAGCTAACAATAAATTTTTAAAAAAAATTATATAACCACTAACGTTATCGATTTGTTACATTATGATCACTCGATCATTGAAGGTGTAAAAATAAGCTAATATGACATGTTAATGTAATAATTTCATATTAAATTTAAGGTTAAATTGTACACTAGCACATATACTTTTTCCTTTTGAGCAATTCTTTTTATTTTATTTCCCTTCTCTTCTTCTCCCATTCTCTTTTTTCTCATTCTTCAATGGCTATTATTTTTTCTCCCACTATAGACAAAAGCTTCAAAACATTTCTCTGAACTCCACCAATGGAACTTAAGTCACGATAATGACAAAGACTATTCCATTCACATTAAAAAAACATAAAACCGCAATCAAAGAAACCCACAACCAGAATTCAAAATTTAATTACAAAAATGGGTTTATAATGGAAAAATATAAGATAAAGAACTTGAAGAGAGGAATGCATCCCACTTTAAACCAATTTTTGTATCTGAATTTTGAATATTGGATGTGGAATTGTTGCCAAAATTCAAAATTTTTATGTTCATTTTTCTTTTATATTTCCATTTTATACCTAAATGTGTATCTGAATTTAGAATTTTGGATGTGGATTTTTCTTTTATTTTTATGGGCTGTTATATTTTTTTTTTTGAAAATGTGAAGGGATTATTTTTTGTCATTATAGTGACTTAAGTTCCATTAATGGAGTTTAGAGAAATGTTTTGAAGCTTTGTATATAGTGGGAGAAAAAATGATAGCCATTGAAGAATGGGAGAAAAGAGAAAAGGAGAGGAAGAGAAGGGAAATAAAAGAAAAAAAATTGCTCAAAAGGAAAGGAATATAAGGGTTAGTTGTACAATTTAACCTAAAATTTCATCTGAAATGATTACATTAATTAGAGGTGAGCAAAATTCGATTCGATTTGAAAAAAAATCAAAATTTTTTCGAATGTCGAGTTAATCGATTCAAGTTATTCGAATTATTTGAGTAAACTCGAATAAGAAATTTCGGATTTTGGATTTCGAGTTTGAGTCGAGTTGAATTTTTAAAATTCGAATAATTTGAATAACAAAATAATATAAATACCTTTTTGGTCCCTGTAAATTTTGAAAATGAGCAAATTGATATCTCTCTTAACAAAAATTACAAAAAAAAAATCAAAATAATTTTAAAAAATTGAAAATAATTTTTAAAATTCAAAATATTTATAAAAAATTCAAAATTTGTATTTTAAAAAAATTATAAATTTTTTAAAAATCCAAAAAATATATAAAATTTTTATAAAATAATAATTTGGGAATCTAAATAAATGATTAATGATTCAAGCTTATCATATTAAAATATATTTTTTATTTTGCTTTAAAAAAATTCAAATATATATGGTTTCAAATTTATGTGCTCTAACATAGAAATAATTATAGTGTAACAAGATTTTAATTTAACATTATTAACTTTTCTAATTTAACCCAAAATTTCAATCGATTCGATTGAACGCTCATTCTTAAATCGAGTTATCCGAAAATCCAACTAAGAATAGGCAAAACTATGTCGTTTTGATAAATGTTTACTTTTCTAACGTTAAAGTCAAATTTATCAAGTTAAAAGCCCAAACTACGTCGTTTTGATAAATGTTTACCTATTAGTCTTACTTTCCTTCCTGAATCGCCTCCCTTTCCCTTTTTTCTTTACTCAAATTTAATCTAAAAGTTTGTACTTTGTCTACTAGTTAAATAATTGGTCCATATAAATGCAACATTGAGGATAAATAATAAGATTCGTGAATTGGACTCGACTCAAAATTTTTTGATTCAATTCGACTTGACTCGATCGAATAACATGCCACATTAGCTTATTTTTATCATAATGTAACAAATCAATAACGTTAGTGGTTATATAATAAATTTTAAAAGTTTATTGACCAAAACATATTTTTTAGAAAAATAAGTGACTAAACTTGTAGTTTACCGTTAAATATATACATTATTATAAATTTAGTCCTCAACTTTTTAGCTAAATTTGGTTATTAACATTTGAAAAAGAGTCAAATTAATTTCTTAAACATAAATGTTGACAAAAACATTATTTTTTATCGATGTTAACGTGATAAACCACGTGACAATATGTGTACTTCATGCTAACATTACACTATTTATCTTATGTCAACAAATAATTTAAATTATAAAAAAATTAAAAAATTAGCATGAAGTACACGTGGGTCATGTTTAAAAATTTAACGATTTAGTGAATATTTTTGTTAAAAATAGTAATTCGACTCTTTTTGAAAGGTTGATTATCAAATTTGACTCTTTTTAAACGGCTTAGTGTTAAATTTAGCTAAAAAAAGAATTAGGGTCAAATAGATAAAATATATAAATATTAAAGGCTAAATTTATCATTGTTACTATATAAAAACAAAATTATGAATAGGTTAAAATATGACATAAGTCTCTATACTCTTAAAAAATTAGGAATTTACTTCATGTACTTCTATTTTTAGGAATTTAATCACTCTACTTTTCATATTTTAAAATTTATTTTCAACTATTAACGGTGTTAAAATTATTTTGTTAAATTCATGATAATTACAACACCATTTTTTAGTTATATAATTGCTAAGTAAACATTTCATTTTAAAAATGTCACACCAATAAATTTAATTAAAAAATTAATGATATTAATTTTTATATCTGAATTTTAAAATCTAAAAAGTAAGATTAAATTCCCGGATATAAAGCTACAAGAACTAATTTCTTAATTTTTAAAGAGTACAGGACCTATAACATATTTTAACCATCTGAATATTACTCAAATGTAACTGGGGTCGAAGGATCAAATTAGAAGAATGTTGAAATCTCCATAGGAAAAAAGAAAAGTTTTGAAATCTGAAGGTATTTAGTTTCAACTAGTAAAACCTTGTTCTAACTCCGCCTTCCCTCTCTGGTTCAAGGCTCGGTTTGGCCACAAAACAAAAACTGAACCCCCTTTCAACCAGAACCGAATACTCTTTAATCGGCGGCGAGGGTTTAGAAATCAAATCCAAAACCCTAAAAACCTTAAACAAACCCAAATCCAGAATTTTTCTTCAAATTTTCATGTCCCCTCGTTAATCGGACCCGAAGATCGATAAACTAACACCCTAAACCAAAATGGGTCGACCCGAGCCCTGCGTTCTGTTTTCTCAGACTTTCGTTCACACTCACTTGGACGAATACGTCGATGAGGTATCTTTTTTTCTTGGTGTGGATTATTTCTTTCCTTTTTGGTATTTTATGAAATTGGTTGGCAAGGAATAATTAAATGTTATTTTTTTGTGGTAATCCAGGATTTTTATTGGAATGATTCGTTGGTTATTGGTTTATTGATTTAATGGAGTATTGCATTTTCTTTTAAAGCAATTTAATTTATGGGTTTTGGGTTGTGTTTTGATTTTGATTTCTTGTTTTTCTCAGGTATTGTTTGCTGAACCAGTAGTTATAACTGCGTGTGAGTTCCTTGAACAGAATGCGTCCTCAGCTTCTCAAGCTGTATCGCTTGTTGGGTATGTTAAGCTAGTAAGCTTCCTACAATTTGTAGGGTTATTTTTCTCATGGGAACTGTTCATTTACATGATAATGTTGGTGTTATAATTTTGTTTTATTCACATGATATTATCGAATTATTGTCATTAGAAGCTAGGGAAGTATGTATACAATTGACATATCCGTCTCCTGAAATATATTATATGTTGTTTTGTTGGTATGATGTAGTTCAGTAATGGAGGTTTTAATTTGGCACTTATATTGTGTTGGTTGGAGGGAAAGAACAGCAAAAGAATAGGAATGATAAGCAGGGGTTAACCGGTGGGACTTGTTCCTCCTTTAATCGAGTCAAAATAAATTTAAGGAAAATGACTGTTGATTGATAAATTGATTTGAATTGTTTTAATATGTTGAGATGAGACTTCTCCTCTTTCTTTTATTCCATTTGTTGATTGCTAATTATTTATTTTTCTGCTTTATCCAATTTCTCTCAAGAGTAGCAATGTTTTTCTCTCCCTTTCTACATTTACTAGCAATCTTTCTTTCTTCTTTCTCCTTGCCTTCCTATCAAAAGGGCTTTGAAAAGTCGAATCCAATTCTGCCAAAATTCCTGATGAGCAAAAGCAAGAATGAATCTGGCATACCTTTCATCTACTTCTCTCACTTCTCTTATGAACTTGATGGTGAAGATCATCTATCTTTTTCATACTTAAAAGCAGCCTCTTTCTCAATGTTAGAACCAAATTCAACTAATTCACCTCAAGCAACAACAGCTTCTTAAACAGGTGAGGAAGTCAAAGTCTCTTGCGCCTGCTTTATCATGGCCTGGATTGAGTGCTTTCAAACCCTTGCATCTTACCATGGTTTTTTCATCCATCTGAGCGAGGAATTTGGAGTTCTGAATTTGTTAATTGACAGATTCAAAATCTGAGACTTTGTTGATTATGAGCAGTAATTGGTGCATCACAAATATGTTCTTTTGTATATGGTTTAATTAGTATGATACATTATTATATTAATAACATATTTCAGCATATGTTCCATTGTTGGGGTTAGGCGCAATCTAGTAGAAAAGATATACATTATTTTAATTGATGCCATAAATTTGGCTATTGTGCTTCTCAGTTATTGGAATATTGAGATTTCTGAAAACCTAATTTTCTATGCTGTAATTTATACAGGGCCACTTCACCTCCTTCATTTGCTTTGGAGGTGTTTGTTCAGAGTGAGGGAGAGACAAGATTTAGGCGCCTCTGTCAGCCTTTTCTATATTCTCATTCTTCATCAAATGTGCTTGAAGTTGAGGTGATTCTACCATTCCTATACCATTAGGATTTATTTGAATACTAAATTTGAACTTGTTCAGGTTATGTTGCTTCACTTTATGCATTGATTTATGTGAGCCTGCACTTTTATCCATATATATGCATTTATGTACACCTATAGGTTGATTGCTGCATAATAAAATGTTTTAAAAAGAATGAATTAACAAAATTTTTTGGGAATTTGCTAGCATTAGCAATTTGATTGATGTGATATGCAATTAAATAGTTTGTTGAGGCTGCAGAAAACATTTTAACATCTTTAGTGTAAGATAGCTCCGCTTATCTTCTCATCTCCCATTTGTAGTTATCTCTCCTTTATTTAAAAGTATTTTAAGCTTCCTAGCTGTCCACCTTGTGTCTCTTTATATTGGGAAAGCTATATTTGGACACCAAGCTTGTTTAAAATTGTCCTGTGATCTTTTGCAGGCAGTTGTAACCAACCATCTAGTTGTAAGAGGTAGCTACCGGAGTTTAAGTTTGGTCATATATGGAAATACAGCAGAGGATTTGGGGCAGTTTAACATTGAATTTGATGATAGCTCTCTAACTAATCTTGTTAGCTCTGATGACGGAAAGCTTGAAGACCTACCTCTTCCCTTACGCGCGTTTAATCGGACATTTGAGGAATCATTATCTTCTTTAAATGTTTTATCTTTACCAGTAGTCACACTAGATTTGTCAGTAGAGGTTAAGCAATTACTGCTGCAAGTGTTGAAAATTTTGGAAGTGCCTAACCTTGGTCACGAAGCACATAAAGTTGTTCATACTCTAGCATTAGCGGCTGCTTCACTTGTAACCTTTGACTTAGATTCTAATGCAATCAATCAGAGGCATCTTATGTCAGGAAGAAACAAAGATTTTAAGGAGTTGAACCATGGTATAAGTGAGGCCAGAAAAGAGCTGCTTGAGCTCTATGAGACTCTTCAACGTAAATCCATGAATGAGTCCTCTGAATCATTGACAGAATGTATCTTTATGGAGTCTGATGCTGATTTGGCTTCTTCCAAACAGTTGGTGGAAATGCTATCACAATGCTTTCATTTCAATAGGAGCTCCTCTAGTTTTGGGCATGGCCAGCTCCCACAGGTGATTGAGATAATTGCTGTTTTCTTTGTTATTTATATTATCTATTTGCATTCCTTTTTGAATTTAAAGATATAAAATTACTTTGGTATGAAATGAAAGCTCATCCATATTTCACATGCTAATCTCGATTTACAGAGTAAGAAAATCATCTTGGGGTTGAATGTGGCTCTTTTCTTGTGCTCCACTAAGGAGAGCTGCTTTCACTTTGTCAACTGTGCGGGAATGGATCAGCTTGCATATCTTTTTGATCACCAGATGCAGAACTCTATTACCATTACATTGTTGCTACTTGGAGTTATTGAGCAGGCTACTCGACATTCTGTTGGATGTGAGGGATTTCTTGGTTGGTGGCCTCGTGAGGATGAAAATATCCCTTCTGGCACTAGTGATGGTTACAGTTACTTGCTGAAGTTGTTACTGCAAAAACCACGACATGATGTTGCTTCTCTAGCAACTTATATTCTTCATCGACTAAGATTTTATGAAGTTATTTCAAGATATGAGGTATGCTTACGAAGTTGGTCTTGCCTTTTTGCTTGGGCAATTGGTTTATATCCAAATCTATCTTAAAATTCTTTGCTTGTAATTTTATTCTTTACCAGTCTGAAATCTTATCCATACTGGGTGGCCTTTCCGCTACTACTAAAGGGACAAATGTTGCTTCAAACAAGCTCAGAGGTGTTGAATCACTACTTAAAAAGCTTCTGGTCAGTTGTCAATCTTTCAAATGCGTTAATTTTCTTGTTGTTTACGAAATATGTGGTGGCTGCTCTAAATGTAATTCTGTGATGTTTGTACTCAATGTTAATGCAGCATTTGGTAATTTCACATGGCCCAATTGAAGATCCATCTCCAGTGGCCCATGCAAGCAGATATTTTATTCTTGGTCAAACTGATGGATTAGTATCGTATAAAGCAACCAGTGGGTTGATTGCTTCATCAAATTGTTGCTTCTCAGATTGGGAAATTGACTTGCATTTGCTGGCACTTCTTAAGGTAGGTTGCTCAGTTGGCTCTTATGAACTTTTTGAATGTTCCATATCCATGCTTGTCGCTTTTGTAAATTTGATTTCAGCTTATAGCAGATGATCTGTTCTGATACTTGTTTATCCATCTTTTAGAAGTGTTATGATCTAAGGCGTAAATAAACTTTCACACAATCAGTGTCATTGCATCATTATTTTATTTCTTTTAGGATAGATTTGGTACGAAGATGATGAAATGATTACTATAAGGTTATAAAGTGGATGATTGTATCTCACCTTATACTGGTTTTTGCAAGATGAAAAGTAGAATATGATAATTTTTATTGTATGCCATGTTTGGTGCTGATATGATTGAATTATACTTATAGAGAGCGAACACTAAAACTCAATTAAACTGACAAATTACTACACTCATGATCTACTGACCACAAAGGGCACTATCCCCTGGACTAATAAAGACATTGTTGATGAATGACCAGTGGCCTTAGCCATTGGCTTGGGAAGGGGAATAAGCTTTGTCTACTATTTTCCATAAGAATCCCTCTTGGTATCCCTAACTTTTTTTTTTCTTTTCTAGTTATTGTGATGATATATGGAGTGTCTATTATTTTTTGTTTTGTAGGTGTAATGCAACACTGCAAGAAATCTGTTATTTTCTGTATTCATTTTGGATGAGTTGGTCAGGTGTGATCAAATTATGGTGGTTCTATTATTTATCTCAATATTGTCTCTTTTGAAGCAGGATCGAGGATTTCTTCCTTTATCAGCTGCGCTGTTGTCAACTACTATTTTGCATGCTGAAGCTGCAGATGTTGTGGACACTTCTTTGGAGATTGTGTCATCCATTGGATCCATAATTCTCTCCCTGCTGTTTTGTCGCTCAGGTTTTGTTAAAGACTCTACATCGAAGATAGCATTGTAAGTCAGTTATGGTTGTGATTCATGTCGTGTTCTTCTGTTTCAGGCTTAGTTTTTCTCCTACATCAGCCTGACCTTACTGCTACACTAATTCATGCCCTGAGGGGTGCTGATGCTATGAACAAGGAAGAGTGTGTTCCTCTTCGGTATGCTTCTGTTTTAATATCTAAAGGATTTACTTGCAGTCCACAGGAAGTTGGAATCATTGTTGAGACACATTTGAGGGTGGTTAGTTCCTTTTCTTGGTTGATATGAATATTGATAATCTTTTTTTTTTTTTTTAATTTCACTAAAAATTGACTGAATATGAGTTATTTTTGGGTATCTTATTGTAGGTTAATGCCATAGATCGATTGCTTTCAGCAACTCCACAGTCTGAAGAATTTTTATGGGTATTGTGGGAACTTTGTGGTCTTGCTAGGTGAATTAGTTGATCTATTTCTTTTACCTTGGAATTGAACTACGTGGGTGGTTCTGACTGAAACTTGTTTTATGTTTGGCAGGTCTGATTGTGGACGCCAAGCTTTATTGGCCCTGAGTTTTTTTTCGGAGGTATTGACAAATGTTCTGTATGGTTAATATTCTTTATGGCATGGGAGACTTGGCTTCTGTTTGATAACCGGCATTTGTTCATGTCAATGCTATTATTTTTCCCCTTTTTTGTCAGGTGCTTTCAGTTTTGATTGAAGCTTTGCATTCTGTCAAGGAATCAGAGCCTGTCATCAAGAATAGTGGTACTGTTTATTTTGTGGTTAGGTTAAATTAGTTGAAAAGCTGCTTGTTTAATTGCATAATATAAATGGCCTCATATTTGCAACTTTCTGGATATGCAGGTGCTTCACCTCTTAATCTTGCAATTTTACACTCAGCTGCTGAGATTGTTGAAGTCATTGTTACTGATTCAACTGCAACGTCTCTTTCCTCTTGGATTGGACATGCTATGGAACTTCATAAAGCTTTACATTCTTCTTCCCCTGGGTCCAATAGGAAAGATGCTCCTACACGGCTACTGGAGTGGATTGATGCTGGTTTAGTTTATCATAAAAATGGGGCTGTTGGTCTTCTAAGATATGCTGCTGTGTTGGCTTCTGGAGGAGATGCTCACCTTACCTCAACGAACATTCTAGTTTCTGATTTAACAGATGTTGTTGATAATATTGTTGCAGAATCTTCTAATGCTTCTGACATTAATGTGATGGAGAATCTTGGAAGCATTATCTCTATGAAGTCCTTTGAGGGTGTTAACCTCCGTGACTCTTCTATAGCCCAGCTGACAACTGCATTTCGAATTTTGGCATTCATTTCAGAGAATCCAGTATGCAATTTTATACTATAATGTCTAATTAAAATTAAATTGATTTGACTTGTAATGTATAGTTTTTCATTGTAGACCGTTGCTGTTGCTTTGTATGATGAAGGTGCCATCACAGTTATCTATGTGGTTCTTGTCAATTGTAGCTACATGCTTGAGAGGTCCTCAAACAGTTACGGTAAGTTGATTAGATTTTAGTTAATTTGGTTAACCAACCAAGTTAACTGTTGCAATTCTGTTATTGGTTAATTCATAAAATTCAGTCAATAAAATATATAACTTTGGTTAATTTGGCTTTTAAAATTTCTAACTGAATTAACTGATTTCTCACCCGTAATCGCAGCATATAAATGGAAACTGATGTCTCTGTAATTTATGTGGTTAAAAGTTAATATGAACTCATTGGGATCTTATTCTGAATTCAATCAGCATTAAACATTCATCATATAATAATATGGTAAAACTTTTGGTTAATGTTTTAACCATTCCCTTAGCTTTTTGGGCTTTCTCGTTGTCTCAAACCTTTCTCTCTCTCTCTAAAGTGGACCTGAAGCTTTAAAGGATCTCAATAGGATCAAGCTTTATTGGGCTCTATTATAGCATTTTTTGTCTGTATTTTATCATCACTTGTGATTTGAATTATGTGAATTGCTTGTTAACCCTTTTAAAATTATGTTGTTTTATGCATGTTTACATTTCTGAACAGATTATCTTGTTGACGAGGGTACCGAATGCAATTCTACATCTGATTTATTGCTGGAACGCAATCGTGAACAGTGCTTAGTTGATCTTTTGATTCCGTCACTTGTATTGCTGATCACACTTTTGCAGAGATTACAGGTTTGTTGCTTGTTTGTCAGACTGTATCCTAATGAATCATTTTTTGGTTCAATATGGAAGATAACTTCCTGCAAAAAGCTTCATGAAAAGTTTAGTGAATTAATGGTGAGATTGAAGATGCTTTGTTCCCACCTTCTTTAGATCGGAATAGTTGCTAGTGGAGGAGGATATAATTGGTTCTTTCATAAACTTCTGAAGAAGGTTGCTTCCTTTTTGCTGTTTCGAGCATTAATTCTTCCTCCTAATTGAGAAAAGACTGAAGCATTAGTTGTGAAGTTCATTAGATACTGATGCCCCTAACGTCAGACTCTTTTCACTCATTTAATTATTAACTGCATTTTTTAGTGTAGTTAACCTTTTTTAATCCTTTACCATCTTCCAAATTTGAGAATTGAATTGTCTTGTCTTGTCCTCTATGTATATAGGAAGCTAAGGAACAGCATAAGAATACAAAACTGATGAATGCATTGTTAAGATTGCATCGAGAAGTAAGGTAATTAATATTTCCCTATGGAAACTCTTTCATACCATGCTCATTTATGGAGTTAATGGCACTAAGCATATTGCTATCTTGCAGCCCAAAGCTTGCCGCTTGTGCAGCTGATTTATCTTCTACCTATCCTGATTCTGCACTTGGTTTTGAAGCTGTCTGCCATCTTTCTGTGTCAGCTCTTGCTTATTGGCCAGTATATGGTTGGAGTCCTGGCCTCTTCCATACTATTCTGGCCAGTGTTCAAACTACTTCATCACTGGCCTTGGGTCCAAAAGAGACCTGCAGTTTACTTTGTCTTTTGGTATTTCAATTTTCTTTTCTTTAATACTAATAGCACCCTGGTCTCCTTACTCGTATCAAGAAATATTTACCTGGTTATGTTTTGTTGTTGCTTATAGTACCTATGTCGGTAATCAATAAGGAAGTGTTTTTGATCAAGACTGCTTGTTGTTTACCTTTCTCTTCTGTTTTCTATATCCCAACCTGGAAAACAATGAATTCCAAATTCGGATACTGTGCTTACTTTGTTTGCTGCTTTTCTTAATAGCATTTTTCTGTTATCAGGAATGGAAGACCCTTCTCTCAACTTAAGAAATGTTTTTTCTCCAATGGGCATTTCTTTAATTACAGCATTAACTGGTTTCTTTTGCCTTTTGCATTGCAAGAATGATCTATTTCCTGAGGAAAGTGTCTGGCGTTGGAAGAATGGAATGCCCTTGTTGAGTGCCCTTAGGTCACTGGCTATAGGAACTTCACTGGGACCTCATAAGGAGAGACAGGTTGATTGGTATCTAGAGTGTGGTCACCTTGAGAAGTTGTTCAACCAATTGACACCACACCTTGACAGAATTGCACAGATTATCCAACATTATGCCATCTCCGTATGTGCTCTTTCATTGGCATGCTACTTTGGTTTTCTTATCATCTGAAATCTCTGATATTGCAGGAATGTAGAAAGGGTTGGGGCAGGGTAGTTATTCTATTTTGATAAACTTGCTTTATATCATGTGCCTCTACTAATATATCCCTTTTAAGCAGGCATTGGTAGTCATACAAGACATGCTTCGAGTTTTTATAATTCGCATTGCTTGCCAAAAAGCTGAACAGGCTTCTAAACTTCTGCGGCCTATATTGTCTTGGATAAATGATCATACCTCTGACTTATCATCTTTATCTGATACAGAGGCTTACAAGGTTATAACTGCTAAGTTTTTTTTGGCAAAATTACCTTTTTTTTCTTTGTGGTTGTTTAGACTGTTGTACCAAATAATTTCCTTTTCCCTTGGCAGGTTTATAGATGCCTTGATTTTCTCGCTAGCTTACTGGAGCATCCATATGCCAAGGTTTTACGATCTGTCTATGGATTTTTTCCTTCTCTCCCCCTCTTGATTTGAAGTTTATTGTGCTCATGGTGCTTCCTATCTCAGGTGCTTTTGGTAGGCGAGGGTTTTCCTCAGATTCTAACAAGGGTGTTGGAGAGTTCTTTTGATGCTACAGATTCAGACTGGAGGCAGGCTTCAGATTGTAGGGATTCTGCTAAATATGGGTTTGCTTTGATTAGTTTGTGCCTCCCAGTTTTTAAGTCTATCTCACTACTATGCAGTTCTCGAACATTCTCCCAATATGATGGGAGACATGAAATGTGCGTTGATTACTTGTATTGACATTCTCTCTTTTTTCTATTATATATTTATAATTTATTTGAAATGCAGATTGGACATGATATTTACTGCTTAATGATGGTTTCTCTTAAAATCATTGTTGTTACTAGGCACAAATTTGACAGTTTGAGCCCCAAAGATTGTTCAATATTTATAAATCAACTCTTGAAGTATTGCCAGGTAATTGGAAGACTTGAAAACCTTTAGATAGACTACTGAATTCTGTTATCGAGAGCTAGTCTAGGATCGCAAGATAGCTAATCTTGTAACCAAAATGCTGTTTTTTCCCCACAGGTCCTACCAATTGGAAAAGAATTAGTGTCTTGCCTTACAGCTTTTAGAGACATGGGTTCTTGCACAGAAGGGCGTAATGCTTTGCTGTCTGCTTTGCTATATAGCAGCTGTTCGACTCATGATGAACTTGAATCAGAGAGAGGAAATGAAAAGAATGTGAATTTTCATTTCCTTCATGAATCTGAATGGAGAAAATCTCCCCCATTGCTATGTTGCTGGATAAAATTATTGAAATCCATTGATTCGAAAGATCATTTACCACCTTATACACTTGAAGCTGCTAATGTGTTGTCTTTAGGTACTTTGGGCTTTTGCATGAGTGGGAATAGGTAAGATACTCACATCTATCACCGTTTTCTTTCATAATGTTGCTGCATTGCTTAACAAGACTAGAGGATAGTGTTTAATATTATTTTGTTGGTAGGGCTTGTCATTTCATTGTTTTAGGCCATCTTAAACTTGCTAACATAATCTTATGGCTTAAGTATGTGTTTTAGGAAGATGTGATGTGTTTGTTTTTAAGAGTAGTGGTTTCCCTTTTTTTCATAGGAAAGAGAGAACTCCTGCAAAAACTCTTGGTCATTAAAAGAGAGAAAGAGTTTTAGAAAAGTCAGCTCCAATTATGGAAGAAAATGAGAATGATTCTAACATGTTTCACTATTTTCTATAGAGAAAGGAATACACTGTATTCTTTGTCACAAAATGCTTCTACTGGGATTGAAGAAAAGAAACAGGACTTTTGGGAATCAAAACAGAAAAAGAAAGCTGAAATCTTTTTGAAACCCAAATGCAACCTAGCTTTTTATTTCTGTATTCTCAAAAGGCTTTGTGATATGTTAAGCTTGGTTCATGTTTGGTTCCATATAATGTCTGCATCTGCATGTTAGTTTATTTGCTTCTCTGCTTATTGGAAGAGTATTTGTCACTAAATTATGGTGTGCTCTTGTATCAGTTTGAACATGAATTCTGTTGTAGCATTGAAATTCCTCTTTGGGCTTCCTGATGATACGGCTGGGATAGGTGGCTTCCCAGAAGACAATATAAAATATATTCAGGAATTTTCTACCCTGTTAAGTTCAAAGATTGATAATGATGAGGACTATCAAACTTCATCCGATATTCATATCTCCATGCATCAGGTATAATTAAGTATGATTGCATCTTTCGTTTCCCTGACTTGTTTTTAAAACTTCAACTTATCTCTGATGCACAGGTTTCAGAGTCTGTGAAGTCATTGTTGTTACTCTTCCAAAACTTGACTGCTGCTGTTGAGGTGGATGATGCTATTCTCTATGAAAGTCTTTCTTTTCCACAAAACAATGTTCAAGTTCCTTCTGGAATTCAGCACTTTGGACAAGGGCTTGACGGAAAGGTAGATGACAGCCTTTACTCAGGAGGATTTGAAGACAAGTTTTCATGGGAATTGCCTGAAACATTACCTGGTAGATTGTTACAGACAGCTCTTCCTACAAGAAGGAAACTGCAAGCAGCTGACAGTGCAAATAGGAGTGCCAGAGGAGACAATTCTGTGGCTGAGATAACAAATCCAACTGCATTTCAACGGGGATTGGGCCCATCTACTGCCTCTTCTGGTACTACTCGAAGGGATAGCTTTCGACAGCGGAAACCGAATACGAGCAGGCCTCCATCAATGCATGTGGATGATTATGTTGCACGAGAAAGGAGTGTTGATGGTGTTTCTAATTCTAATGTAATAGCTGTTCCGCGAGTAGGATCTTCTGGGGGTAGACCTCCTTCAATTCATGTTGATGAATTTATGGCTAGACAGAGGGAGCGTCAAAATCCTGCTGCATCAGGGACTGAGACTGCTGCACAATCTAAGAATGCAGCTCCTATAAATGGCCCAGATAATGAAAAAGTAAACAAGTCTAAGCAGCTGAAATCTGATCTTGATGACGATCTTCAAGGAATTGATATAGTGTTTGATGGTGAGGAATCTGAAACAGATGATAAGTTGCCGTTCCCCCAGCCTGATGATAATCTGCAGCAGCCTGCTCCTGTAATTTTTGAGCAAAGTTCTCCGCAGTCTGTTGTTGAAGAGACTGAAAGTGATGTTAATGGCAGTAGTCAATTTTCTCACATGGCTACACCGTTAGCATCTAATGCTGATGAGAATGCCCAAAGTGAGTTTTCTTCAAGAATGTCAGTTTCTCGTCCTGAAATGTCTTTAACTCGAGAACCTAGTGTTTCTTCAGATAAGAAATTTTTTGAGCAATCTGATGACTCAAAGAATGCTGTTTCAATTAAGAACTCTAGTGGGTTTGATTCTGCATCTGGGACAAATAGTTCAGGGTTCTCTGCCCCTATTTATAGTAATTCACCTGCAACATCGGTGCAGTTTCCATTGGATTCAAGAATAACTCCACAAAACTTCTATCCAAAAAGCAGTGCTCCCTATGCTGGTAACATTCCTGTGGCAGCTGGATCTCGAGGAATGTATGAGCAGAAAGTTCTGCCAAATCAACCACCTTTACCCCCAATGCCTCCGCCACCAACAGTTTTGCCAGTACGTTCTCTTATTAGTTGTCCTAATTTATAAGTTTTATGCTTGACATAGGCCTCAACTTACAGCCTTTCTAATTAAGATTTTTGTTTTTCACTGCTTTAGCTTGATAGTTTACTTACACTTTCTAAATGTTCACTTTTCTTTGTTGCAGGTCCAATCCGATTATTTATCTTCAGTCAGTGGCAGTCCTTCCCTGTTGCAATCTTCCATTCCTGTGTCAGATTCCAAGTTTATGAGAACTTCTATGCCTTCGCCTAGTGGAACTACTAGGCCTCCACCACCCCTTCCTTCAACACCGCCTCCATTTGCATCTAGCCCATATAATTTAGCTTCCTTAAATACTTCTGCTTCCCAACCAGCAGTGTACAATCAGTCTGGTATGGGGAAAACCGAACTAACTCAGGGCTCTATTGGACCTACTATTGATACTCGACTTCCTACTTCAGCTGCTGGCTTGACTTCATATCCCCCTCCACCATTGATGCAATCTTTAGTTTTTAATAGGCCTCCTTCGATCCCTGTTACACCTTATGGAACCTCTCCTGCACTGCATCAGGTTGAGAACCGCCCTCCTAGCATCTTGCAAAACCCCTCAATACCTCAGTCTTCTATGCAAACAATCCATTCTCTTAATCAGCTGCAGAAGCTTCAACGTTCATTGCAGCCAACTCAACATCTTAGGCCATCCATGCAATCATCACAGCAGTTGGAGCAAGTTGTGTCTTCGCAAACCCCTGTTCAGATGCAAATACAGTCATTACAGATGATGCATCAAGCTCAGATTTCTCCTGTTAATCCTTATTATCAGCCCCAACAGCCTGAATTTTCAGCAGCGCAACAACAAATGCAAGTTGAGCTTGCTCAACAACAAGCACCTTCACAAACTGGCGTTACATCACAGCAACAAGATTCTGGAATGTCCTTACATGAGTACTTCCAGTCTCCAGAAGCTATTCAGGTAAGTCTCGTGCATGTATAACCTCATGAAGAGTGAATGCCATCTGCTTGACATCTTCTGTATCATAAATTTATTTTTACTTTTCCCAAATGCAGTCTTTGTTGAGAGATCGAGAGAAACTTTGCCAGCTACTGGAGCAGCATCCGAAGTTAATGCAGATGCTTCAGGTTCAGTTTCTACATTAATTCTTGTTCGTCTCAAGGAGATTTAATTATGTAGTAGTAACATCTCTGATCAACAAAGTTTTTAACTTCTAAATTGCTCTAGTTAGGAGCCATTCTACTTGTATATTGTATGTGGCTTGCATACATATATATGTGCAACAAAAGATGCATATATACATTAATCTGATTTTATGGTACTCGGACTTGGGTTTGTGTTAAATATGGGTATGCGTCTGTCACCAGTATGTTTAAAATTTTTAAAGCATTTTCATATACATGGAGTATTCTTAAAGTTTCATGTCCCTCTAACTCTGAATATGTTGCACATGAGTACTTCTAGGAAAAAATAAAGAGTTGGAGTAACATAGCTATGATATGCTTAAATATTGCTTGCTATTATATTCTAAACATTGTTGCATCTCATATTCTCTAACAGGAAAAGTTAGGTCAGCTGTAGCAAAAGACGATAATGGGATTGTACGGGTGCTTTATTCTATTTTCTGTAGCATATTTCAGACATGTAATCATTGATCCAAGACTCTGAAGTACAATTCTTGAGCCTAAGCCCTAGGTCGCCATGTTTCGAGCTTCAAATGCAGTTGCCTGATTAAGCCTGTTGTACTAAATTTTGTATCAGTTTGGACCAAATGTACATTATATTCCATTTACTATTACAACTTGCATTTTTTTTATTGTTTTATGATCTATTTCATGTGTAGGGGAAAATTTTCCTTCCCTGGTTAGTTCCCTTGTATGATAAGCCGAGGTTGATATGACAACTCCAACTCTGTATATATGCTTTTATTATCTGATCAATTAAGTAGCAATGGTTTTGGCCAAAAAAAAAAAAAAACTCCGCCATGGGTTGACGAGATTCTGGAGTTGCTTTCCGAAGTTTATCTTTTGATCCAGGGTGAAAAGTTGTCTGGGGTTTGATTCCGATATTAGATGTCAACTTTTGACTTGAAGTCAACACAGGGTGTTTTTTTTGGCAGGGTTAGGGTTTGTTTAGAATTGCATCACAAAGTAGCATTTCATGCCAAACCATGTTTATTCATAAGCAATTTTAAACAGTCTACTTTTCAAGTTAAATAAAAAAATTTCAAATTGGGATTTAAACTAATCAATTAAGCAGAACCTTCAGCTTTTGAATTTTTTAAAACCCCACACTTAGGCTTCAGACTTTCTGGTTTTACTGAAGTCCTTCATTTTCCGGTGGGCAGTGAGATTTTCCTCTTTTAGGTTTTTTATTTTTTGGATGGGTAGTAAGATTGATTTCAGTGAGATTAAAAATGATGGTGTGTGAGATCGATTTTAGTGAGGTGAAAAATAGCAGTGACAGTTAGATTAATTATTTTAAAAGTGATTATTTGGATTCAAATGTAATTATAGCAGTAAAGTAAAAATAGGAAATGATTATTAAATACATTGATCTGAAATTTGGATATAGCGATGAATTATTTTTACATGTATATTTAAAATTTTTAAAAATTATATTCTATTATTTTCATAAAAAATAACAATATAGATTATGTCATAATTATAATAAACATAAACATATAAAAGCACAAACAACATAATATAAAACAAAAATATAATGCATTATAAAAACAAAACTATAATATATATTATGTAGTGCATAAATATCATTACACCAACACTTATTAAATATCATTTAAAATACTTAAAAATAGGATCAAAATTGTAATTTAAATATAAAATAAATAATTATGTAAATAATAAAAAAAATGTTATGATACATATTATTATTTTATTAATAAAACTACAATTTGACATAATTTTAATAATTTCATAAAAATAAAATAATATAAAATTTCTATTATATACAATTTAAATCAATGTACTTATAATAGTCTTTTCTTATTCTCAGCTCACAGCTACAGTTGCATTTGAACCTAAACACATATTCTACCATTATTTTTAATCACACGGTTAAAATACTCAATCTTATTACTACAATAACGAATCTAAATGTCACCATTATTTTTAATCTCATTGGAGTTAATCGCATTGTTCATCCAAAAAAACCTTAAATCTATTTGATAATGATATTAAATTTCTAATTAATACAAAATTTTCAACAAAAATATGTTAAATAGGTTTAAATTAGGGGTGAGCAAAACTCGATTCGAATCGAAAAATTCGAAAAAAATTTTGAATTTCGAATTATTTGAATCGAGTTGAATTTTTTTTTAAATTTCGAGTTCGAATCGAGTTGAATTTTCGAATTCGAATAACTCAAATAATTCGAATAAACCGAATAAAACTATATTATTTTTAATTTTAAATTTATATTACTCAGACCCAATTTACTTTATCCCATTTCTCTCAAAGCCCAAACCTTTTATCTTACCCAATTTTTTTTCCTAAAAGTTAAAACCCATCCATAAACTAAACCCAAATATTTTTAATTTTTTACCTTTTACCTTACTCAAATATAATTTCATTTTTTCAAAAAACTCATAAACTAAACCCAAAATCAATTTTCTCTTCTTAAAAAAAAAACCCTAAATTAAATAAAAATATTAAAAAAAAAGTATAAAAAATTAAACACCAAATTAATTTTTTTAATTTAACTCGAACAAATATATTCGATTCGATTCGATTCGAATTCTATCTCACTTGACTCGATTCGTAAAAATTTTAAATCGAGTTAAGATGATGAAATAAAATTCGAAAACTCGAAAATTTTTCATTCGATTTGATTTTAATTCGATCAAATGCTCACCCCTAAATTAAGTAATTGGATAGCTACTGGTTACATAATATTGAAAATTACAAGTTGATTTCTTTTTTTTTTTTAAATCATATTAGAAATAAAATGATTTTTTTTTTGGAAAATACAGTATCCAAATGTGTTATATTTAATTTTTATTCATAGCTATCCAAAATGATGTAAGATATTCTGTATTTAAATTTTACTAATATACCAAATAAATTTGCAATGTAAATTTAGTATTTAAAATTCAACATTTAATTTTTTTAATTTATCAAACATCTCAGATAAAAAAATGTTAGTTTAAACAAGCATTTATCTATTAACTACTTTTCTTATGCGCACGATTCACGAACTTACATAGTGTATTAATTAATTATAATCCTAAGATCTATCAAAATATGTCAAAATTTTGAATCTAATAATAAATTACTTAATAAGTAAATTTAAATAATTTAATATGTGCACATGGTAATATTGCTTATCATTATAAAATAATTCATGCATCATTAATTAATAATAGTGTAAATTAATACTTAAATATAAATGTACAAATTTATTGTATTTAAATTAAAATATTTATGTATAAAAAAGTACATATATTATAATTTAGTGCATATATAAATATTTATATAAAATATTTGCATATGACCATTTGCTGACTTTTAGTGACTAAGTGCATTGTATTGAAATCACCATTTGCAGATTTTTGGTGACTAAGTGCGTTGTATTGGAATCACCACAATTTATTTGCAAAAGCTTAGTATTAGTATTGTATTAGAATAATTACCATTCATATCAATAGTAAATAAATTGGCACTTGAGTAAGTATCTAACACTTATTTATATATATATAAGATTATGCTCTAGTCAATGCGAGATTAAAATTAATTATTTTAAAAAAATTGTGTACTACTGCGAAAATAGGTCTAATAGTCTCAGGCAGTTTATCGGGTTTCGAGTGAAAATTGAGAATTAATCGGGTTAACTAGAATTTATATTCTTAATTAATTAGCTTAATTTCATTTAAAAATCGATAAATAATATTCCGAAAAATAAAAATATTTTTAGAAAAATTAATTTTATGGTTTTAAATAATTTTTGAGTAAAATAAATATTTAAGGTTAAATCGAAATTTAAAAATAATTTAAAATGGGGGTTTAATTGGATGATTTAAAATATTAACTAAATAAGACCATTTTGCAAAACAAGAGAAATGTAAGAGTGATTTTATAGCAAATTATACTTATTTCAGAATTTTGAAGAGAAAGGAGTATTTTGAAAAACAAGAGAAAAGTGGGAGTGACCTGATAGCAATATCCCCAATTTTTGAAAATTAGGTGGGGTTTTAAGTTTTAAAAACACTATAACTATCTCACTTTGCACACCATTTTTGTAACACCTAAAACCCAAAACTGTCATTGCTCAGGGTCTCGGAGTTTTACTGTTCATCTATAACTGTTCATCTTTTATTATCATCTCATTCAATCTTATTTTAATAAAGATATGCACCCAACACGTCATAAATCGTCAATCGATTATAATCACAACTCAACAAGGGCAAAAAGGTCATTTTTATGATTTTTGGAGACTTCTACCGGTACCTGTTGGACAAGTATCGGTAGTTGTCAAGTTAGAAAATAGTTCAAAAGCAGTGCAAAGTTTTACCGATACTCGAGATGGTTCTACCTACCGATACATGTGACACAACTATCGAAACAAATCATGCTTCTATCGATATTAAAAACTCCAGAGAGTTAAGAAGTTCTACCTTACAACTTTTATCGATACAAGTTCACAGACTACGATACTTCTATGAGTAGAACTACCAATATTTATCTTGCATCTACTGAAACAACACAAGTCAGTAACCTACATCTCACTTCCTTTGTACTTCTACCGATACAAGCAGGAGTACTACCGAAGCAAGTATGCAGATGTCAAATATATATATAAATTTCTAAGTTTGCACAATAATTTATAGCATTTACCAATTTCTCAAAATCATACCTACATAGACATTTCATATTGGTATTTAATTCTTCACATAACAACAAAGAATACATATCAAAACATTCATCAAAATGTTACCATGCTATTTAACCATCACACCAAAACAACTCAAGTAACACAATCCTAATACATGTCATATAAGCTAAGTGATATAAAGACTACCGAACGAGCTCTCGAGATAGTGTGTTTTTTCTTGAGGATCCGATCTTCAACAGCAGATGAATCTACAAAACAGTAAACAAATACACAGGTAAGCTTACAAAGCTTAGTAAGTTCGTAAGAACAATTAACTTACAAAATAACATATTCGGTTACCGAAAGAGTAATAAAATATCTTCGTTATCCCGTGGCAATTATCATCAGGTTTATCTCACTGAGTCTTTCAGAAATTTAGCTCATACGAGCCCAAACAAAATTAGCTCATACGAGCCCAGATAGGTTAGCTCTTACGAGCCTAGATAAGTTAGCTCATTCGAGCCCAGATAGAGTTTAACCAGTATATGATGCTGCTCACACAAGCTGATGAGAATCTGCAACATATGTAGAAACTCAGCCATCGATACGGTCCAGAATTATCCACTCACGATGTTGCTCACACAAGCTAATGAGAATCCACAACGTATGTAGAAACTTAGCCATCGTAAGGGTCCATATAATCGTTATTCAGTATTCATCTTGAATTTATCCACTCACGATGCTGCTCACACAAGATGTTAGGAAATTGCAACATATGCAGGATCCCAACCATCGTGTCGATACAAATCATCGGCTCAAGGCCTAACGTCTCCTTTCTTCATTCCTATCTCAAATTTCTCAAAGTATCCAGCATATTTAATTTGCTACAATAATAATCGAGAATAAAAGGGATTATAACAATATATAAACTAACAATACGAACTTACAAGACTGATTTGTAGTAATCGTCAAAGTAGAGGGACTATTCCATAATTTTCTCTTTGCTTCGATTTTCAACCTATTCTTGATCTATAATAGTAATTTCATTCAATTAACTAATTCAGCAGTAAAATAAACTTATTTTATGCAATTAAGTCTTTTTGATATTTTTACAAAATTGCCCTTAACTTTTCACTTTTATTCAATTTAATCCCTTAGTTCAAAACTTGCAAATTAATCATTTTTATTCAAATTTAAGCTTTACAGAATGTTCAAGAGTCTTCTAACAGCCCACTTTTTCCATTATTTCACCTTAAGTCCTTGCAAATTTATCATTTTAACATTTTAATCCTTAAACATTAAAATCATCAAAAACTACTTTACAAAATAATCAAATCCAACAACCAAGCTTAATAAACTTCAATAAATCTTCAAGAACAAGCTTATTCATCAATGGTAAAATTTATAACATTTGAAAAAATCACAAATTAGTCCTTGAGTTAGCTAGATTAAGCTAATACGGACTCAAAAACATAAAAATCACTAAAAACAAACGAAGTTTCACTTACTTATTGAGGATTCAAAGATGGTCGAAAGTTCTTGCCTCTCTTCTTAGGGTTTCGGTCACCAGTTACTAAAGAAGAAGATGAAAACCCTTGTTTTCTTTCTTAATTTGGTTTTAAAACATTTATTTATCAATTTACTATTTTACCCTTAATTAATTTACATGAAGTTAGCCATCTAAAAAGTCAAAACCGTCCATATACATTGTAGATGGTTTAGTTACCATTTAGGTTCTTAAACTAAACCTCCGATTGACACCTAATACTTTTTATTCAACTTTTGCACTTTTTATGATTTAATCTTTTTCATTTAATTAACTATCTAAATGATTAAATTTCATAACCAAATTTTAAAACAATACTAATGACCTCGTAAATATTAATAATTAATTACGGCCTGGCATATCAAAGTCGTGACCCCAAAATCACCATTCTCGATCATATAAAAAAATAGACTACTTAGTAAATCCTCATTTAATTAGGATTTCATAGCAATTTACCAAAATCTAAAGATTTCCACATCATTTCTATTATTAGGATTTAAGGAGGGTCCAATTACACAATTGATCCTTCAATTATATTAAATTTTGATTAAACAAACTTGTTTTCAATTTAGTCCTAAACTAATTAGGACTAAATGAATAAATAACCCAAAAGCTAACGGAATCGATCATATCCACCACCGCTTGGACTATTTGACCACGGTTTAATTGTCATTTTGGCCCCTTTACTATTTTTAATCAATAGCAATTAACTTTTACCTCTTTTACAATTTACTCCTTTTTCCTTAATTAAGCAATTAATCATTAAAATTACCTAACCAAACTTCAATTCACATATAATAAGACTTTGTAAATATTTAATAAAAATATTTATGACCTTTAATTTCAGAAATGAGGTCCTGATTCCTCATTTTCTAAACCCACTTGACTTTTTGAACCAAACCACTTATACTAACTTTGAATTCAATAATTAAAATTCATCAATTCAAAATTCGATATAAAATTATTATTGACTTATTTAATTTAAGCACTCATTATAAATTTTTTTCCGTCAGGTTTATGATCCCAAAACTACTGTTTCAGATACCACTAAAAAACGGGTTGTTACAATTTTCACCCGAATTAAGAGCTTTTTCTCTCATTTTTTTGCTCATTTTCATATACCACATATTAGAGAATAGATTTAAACTTTTACTCTCTCCAAAATCTTCATAAAAGTTTTCCAAAGTTGAGCAAAGTTCATCCGAAATTTCTTCAAGTATCTTGATTCAATCTTCTAAATTGATGATTTGAGATCAATTGAAGGTAATTCTTAACTTTAATTTCATTTTTAGTTGTTTCCAATCATTATTTTCTATTTAAATTGATTAAAATTGATTTTCAAGTTTTGATTTCTTCTTTCTTGAATATGGAACCCAACAATGGTGAATCCATGGTTTTAAGTTGGAATCCAAGTTTTAATGGATGTCTAAGCTCAAAATATGTTTATCAAGAGGTTTTTAATCATAAAACAAGAGATCAAACTCTTTGGTTGATTAATTTTGATAAATTTGTTTTTAATCAAGAAGATGAGTTGATTTTCCGAAATTTTTTTAAACGATTTAATAGATGAAATTAACACTTAGGTTTTATGTTAATGGACTAGGAATGAAGTTATCAATACTATAGGTTGAAGTATCAATATTTTTCCAAATGAACATTATTTTTAAAACAATAGAATGCCAATTTGATATCGATACCCATATAAGTATCAATACAAGTTATATGTGTACTTAAGGTTCGTTTTTAGTTGGTTTTGGTTTGAGCATGAGAAATGATGAGATTTTTAACTTTCTGGCAAAAAGTATGAATACTATTGAAGTATTATGAATACTATAGGTTGAAGTATTGATATTTTTCCAAATGAACAATATTTTTAAATCAACAAAATGTCAATTTGGTATCGATACCCATATAAGTATCAATACAAGTTATATGTGTACTTAAGGTTCTTTTTTAGTTGGTTTTGATTTGAGCATGAGAAATCATACCAAACATGAGATTTTTAACTTTCTGTCAAAAAGTATCAATACTATAGGTTGAAATATCAATATTTTTCCAAATGAACAATATTTTTAAATCAATAAAATGCCAATTTGGTATCGATATTCATATAAGTATCAATACAAGTTATATGTGTACTTAAGATTCTTTTTTAGTTGGTTTTGGTTTGAGCATAAGAAATCCTACCAAACATGAAATTTTTAACTTTTTGGCAAAAAGTAACGATACTATAAATTGAAGTATCGATATTTTTCCAAATGAATAGTATTTTTAAATCAACAAAATGCCAATTTGGTATCTATACCCATATAAGTATTGATACTTATTTTTACAAGGAACGATAGTTATAAAGGTATCGATAAAAAATTGGCTCATTTTTAAATTTTGAAATTGGAAAAATGACAAAATTTATCGATACCTAAATTGAGTATCGATACTAGGGTATTTTAACTTGATTTTTGAAACACTAAAATTACGGAAGGTATTGGTACCTGACTTGAGTATCGATACCCATGCTTAAACTTTGAAAAGTTTACACCTTGGTCCTTATTCATGCTCGAGTAAAATTTAGAGCTTTTGTAAGCTTGTTTAAGTTTCGATTTTACTTGATTAATGTGTGGTGCATGGATTTATATTAAGAAATGATGATTGAATAATTTTTGTTGAGTTTTTAAATGTGAATTGTTCCAGCACCAGAACTAGTATCCCAAAATTTGGGCTCGACAATCGAGTCGGGTGAGGGATGTTGCAAAATATATTTCGTCAAAAATTCTGTTATGGTAAAAATTTCATGACATTAGCGGAATTAGAATTGAGTTAAGAAAATTATTTAATTGGAAAATTAATTTATCTAATTAAATTAATTAATTAAATAATATTTATTTTGAGAAATAAAAAAAACATGTGTTAGGTTGGATTAAATTATTAAGTGCTAGGTTAAAAATTCAAAAGGTAAATATAAATTAGACTCAATACAAGAGAAATGACGACAACTCCAGCATAAAAGAGTTAGTTGATTTAAAAAAAAATAAAAGATATTTAATGTAATGATATATATATAAATTATTTTAATTATATAATTACATATTGTTAGGGATTGACCCGATTAAGCAACAAACAATTAAAAATAATTGAATAAATTGAGAAATTGAACACACAAATTTAATGAAAAAACCTTTCTGAAGAGGATAAAAAATCATGGACATAAATAATTTTACTATAATGGCAAAAGAACGAAGAGTACAAAAGATGGAGATGAAATCTAAACTGGAAAACAAAGAACCCTCAAAACGTAAACACAAAATTCTTCAAAAGTGTTAGGAGTTCTAATATTTAATGGGTGTGTTTTTAAGGTTGTAAAAGAGCCTATTTATAGGCTAAATTCCTAGGTCGAATAATAATAAATTAATCTAAACTAATCAGAGTTTGATTGAAACAAATAAATAGAGTTTAACTAAAAGATTATTTCCCAAATTTGACTGAAATATGAGTCATATCTCAACAAATCTCCACCTTGACTCATATTTCCACAAAGTCATCTTTGTCAAAGCCTGCCACGGGCCTATCTTGAACTCTGCAGGGAATTAATTGAGTCGAATCTATGCTTAGAACTTGGAAGACTTCTAGCCTTCGACTTGTGTACTACCAAATCAAAACTAACTTTTCACGAAACGATCATACCTTTTTCCCTCCTATGACCAAGTTGTCTTTGCTCCAAACAAGTTGACTTTAACTCCATAACAGATGAAGGATGTCCGATTTCACCGGTCAATGTAGAACCTTCCAAAATATAAAGATTGTCAGTCTTTTTACCTTTTAACAAAATGAGAGCCCCACGAGACACCTTAATGTCGCAAGACTCAATGTTGATCCTACAACCTTTCGAGTCTAAAATACTCAAAGAGATAAGATTCTTTTGTAAATCAGATACATACCTGACATTTGAGAGTGTCCTAATCGTCCTATCGTGCATCCTAATTTTAACAGTACCAATACCTTACCTTATTGGATGAATCGTTTCTCATTCGCACAACTCCACCTTCAACCAAACTATATGTGGAGAACCATTCTCTGTTGGGACATATGTGGAAAGAACATCCTAAATCTAGGATCCACTCACACATAAGCTCAAAGTTTTCACTCGTTGACACTAACAAGAAATCATCACCGCTTTCGTCGACCAAATTAGCACCAACTGCATCTTCCTCGTTGCTCTCAACAGCCTTTTTATTTCACAGTTTGTAACAAGTTGCTTTGACGTGACCTAACTTCTTACAATAGAGACACCTTTTGTCTCGCTTCTTTGATGCTACCAAAACAGAAGTTTGCCTATCTGCCTTGCTATCTGAATCAAACTTATTGTTGAGTTTGTCTTTACTCAAAAAATGACCCTTCACATCCTCGAACAAAAGTTTGTCTCTTTTATAAATTAGGGTTTCCCTGAAAGACTTGTATGAAAGGGGTAAATAACACAATAATAGTATAGTCTGATCTTCATAATCAATCTGAACCTCAACGTTACTTAAATCATTTAAAAGGGTAATAAATTAACTAATGTGATATCTAAGAATCTCACCTTCGTTCATGCGAAACGTAAATAGACGTTGTTTCAGCACTAAACGGTTAGCCAGAGACTTAGTCGCATAAATAGTTTGTAGCCTCTTTCACAATGCGGATGAGGTCTTCTCCATCAATACCTCATGCAATACCCTATTTGCGAGGCACAATTGGATTGCAGACAAGGGGGCCTTTTCATCAAGCTCTTCCCATTTTGACTGATCTAGATTCTCAGGCTTTTTCCCAGTAAAGACATTTTTCAAGCCGGTTTGAACTAGAATTGTTATCATCTGAACTTGCCACAAATTAAAATTTGTGACACCATCGAACTTCTCAATGTCGAACCTTGTTGTTGCCATCTCTGAACAGGTTGATTTATGAAAATCAAACTAGTTTTGATACCACTTGTTGGGGATCGACCCGATTAAGCAACGAACAAGTAAAAATAGCGAAATAAATTGAGAAATTGAACACAAAAATTTAACGTGGAAAAAACCCTCCGAAGAGATAAAAAATCACTAGCAAAGATAATTTTACTATAATGGCAAAAGAACTAAGAGTACAAAAGATGAAGATAAAAATTATACCTTGAAAACTCGAAAACAAAGAGCCCTTAAAACGTAAACACAAAATTCTCCAAAAATGTTAGAAATTCTAATATTTAATGGGCGTGTTTTCTAAGGTTGTAAAAGAGCCTATTTATAGGCCAAATTCCTAATTCAAATAATAATAAAATAATCTAAACTAATTAAAGTTTAATTGAAACAAATAAATAGAGTTTAACTAAAAAATTATTTCTCAAATTTAACTTTATAAATAAAGAAGTTATTAATTAAAAATTAAAACAAAAAACTTAAAAACATATTTGAAGCAATGTCCATTGAAAAAAGAATAAATAAATATAAGAGGGAATTCAAACTTGAAACCCAATGGTAAAAAGCACAAGCATTTAACCAACAAATCAAAGAAATCAAATTATATAGGAAATTCATTTGGTATAAAGTGTTTTAAAAATGCTTTTTACAAACTTGTGACTTTAAAAACAACATATTTTCCAAAATTGCTAAATTAAAAAAAAACCGCCACTAAATTTTCCGTTTTGATACTTATCACCTTAAAAGTAACTCCTAATTATCCAGGTCATCAATCCGCGTCAATATTTCTCTTCATCTGAATCCTTCGTTACAAGTAATCAACGACCACTATAAAATACGAGAAATCGCATGGATCATTATCTAAACAAAAGAACTCCCCAGTTCCTACTATAAAATACCTCACAATTTTCAATTTTATCATCCAAATCCTTGAAGTCTCTTAATTGTGGTTGGATATCGAAGATGTCAGGAAGAGGAATGGGCGGCATGGGACTGGGCAAAGGAGGAGCGAAGCGCCACCGTAAGGTTCTCCGTGAATAACATCCAGGGCATCACAAAGTCTGCAATTCGAAGCCTGGCACATAAGGGAGGAGTGAAGTGTATCAGCGGCTTGATCTATGAGGAAACCCGTGGAGTTCTCAAGATCTTCTTGGAGAATGTGATTAGGGATGCTATCACCTACACCGAACACGCCAGGAGAAATACGGTGATTGCCATGGATGTGGTTTATGCACTGAAGAGGCAAGGAAGGACTTTATATGGATTTGGCGGTTAAATGATTTAGGTAGGATTTGGATGGGTGGTTGGATGCAGTATGGTACAGTGCGATATGTTTTCAATTAGAAAAAAAATGTAAGGTTCAGTCAAAATTACAAGTTGGATTTCGTTGTTCACAACTATAATTTGTAATTCGCATAATCAATGCATGTTTTTATTGAAACTTGAAGATCTTTTTGTGAATCTTAAATTTTATCTGAGAAAATATTTTTATCGTTTATGGTGTTTGTATGCTTCACCAAAGGTGGCTGCCTAAACAAAATGAGAATCGAGGCATTGATCGTTCTTTGGCCAATCAAATTGGGTTTCCACCCCTCCTTTCCCCATCACACTAATAACTCCATTTAACTATACAACACTTGATGTTTGGTCTCAGATGTGATCGGGATCTGTAGCAAAGCAGGCCAAAGTTTCAGAACATTCTTCATCTCTTCCACAACATAGTTACCTTGTAATCCAAGGATATGTTCGGTGGATAGTTTGGAGGTGTGGTCGCTCAAGATTTAAGATTAAAATAGGTTCAAAATATTAATTTTCAATTTTTAATGGGTCTAATTTTTTATTTAATTTTTAAAGGTTAAAATTTTTTTTATCAATTTTTAAGGGGTCCCAAAAATTTTTTTTTTAGTTTTTAAGAATCCAAATTTTTTTATTAACTTTAAAGGAATTTAAAATTTTTTTCTTACTTTTAAAGAACTTAAAACCCCATTTTATTATTTTACCTAAAGCATAAAAAATGTCAAGAACGGTTCTGTCCAAAGATTCAATCTATGTAGGACTTGAGTGAATCATGGTTGTCAAGCTGAAACAGACAATGGGACAACAAAGTGTTAATTATACAGAGTTTTACATCATTTTGAATTGCTCTATCAATCTTAGCCTTTGAAGCATACATTTGTTGTTAGGTTTTCTTTAATTACAGTACTGTGAATAATAATGGGTCAAGAAGTGTAAAATGATATAAATGTAAAACAAAAGGCTATTTAATTGTATTAAGTATTAATTAATTTCCATGTTCATGAAGATTACAAATTTCAAAACAAAAGAAATTGTTTCAATAATTATACAAATGAAGGAAAAATAACCTTTTGATTTTGGATATATTTTTGTTCCATCAATCTAGAGAGTTTTACATGTTTTTGGATTAGTACATCGATCATTTGAAGTATACATGTTGGTAGTTTTTCAAATTTTTAGTGAATTACAAACAGTGATTAGCGCGATTTGAATTCAAGTCATATTTGGAGCGATAAATATCTTAACCTTTAAATGGAGGCAAATTTAGGGGTTGACAGGGGTTCTGACCCTCTTAAAATTATAAAATTTTAATTTAATCTTTTAAAAATTATAAAGATATAGACAATTAAAAAATAAAATTTAATTTCGACCCCCTAAAAAATTTTCTGATTTCATCCTTACCATCAAACTAATACACGGATTCGTTGATTGTTTTTCTTTAATTACAATACTTTCAATTAATCATATATTGATTATTTAAAAAGTAAAATAATACATCAACAAGATTACATGATAAATATAAAACAAAAGGTTATTTGATTGCCATTAAATATTAATTTCGATGTTGATGAGATTACATGTAAAGAAAAAGGTATGCCCATAAGGTATGATACATTTAAAACAAAAGGTCATTTAATTATCATTTCGAATACTGCTCTAATCAAGAAAATTTAATACCTTTCGTCTCATGAAAGTCAATAGCTTGTAAGACATATATCTAAAGAACAAAATCAGATTGCTGAGGCTTAACTTTTAATAGTAAAGGTGACTTACAGATACTTGATTCTCCTATTTGGGAGATTCAAGAAATCCTATAAATAGATAGACTTAAAAGTGGTTTTTTCAAGAATTACCCATGTATCTAGTTCGCTATCTTCTTATTTTTCTTTCACCAAAAATAGAATTAATTAAAAATATGTTTTATTAAATTTAATTTAGTTTTGGTTTGATTATATTTATTTGGTTGGGTTTGATTTTTGACTCATAGGTTAAAAATAATAATTATTTAAATTAAACCAAACTAAACCAAAACAAATCAAACTGAAATCAAATTTTATTTTGATTTAATTTTTAATTATATTTTATAATATAGAAATAAATGTATTATATTTAAATTAGTAGAAATAACTTTAAAAATACTTTATAAAATTTATTTTTTTAAAAGTTTGAATTATGGAATTTATCCGAGTTTAATTAATTTTTTTGGTCGATAGTTAAATTTGATATTTTAAAAATTAAAATATTGCCAAGGGGCGGAACCATGTAGAGGCTCAGGGGGGCCTTAAAGTTTATTATTTTTTTTAATTTAGTCCTTTGTAAATATATTAATGCCCTCCAAAAATATAAATAGGCCCTTAAAGATTTAAGATTTTTGTAATTTTTCCTTTGTATATATATTTGAAAGTCCCCTTTGTATATATATTATAACCCTCCTAAAAGTATATGTAGGCCTCTCCAATATTTTTTAGTATTAAAAATAATACTAAAAAATTTATTCTTATAAAAACAAAGAGGAAATCTTCTTGAGGAAGTTAAATTACTCATGATGACATTTGAATGATATTTTTGTTAAATAATAATAAATTAATGTTTATTTAATATTTTATTTATAATAATAATATTTTATAAGTAATATATATATCATCTTTCTTCTTCATATTGGTGCCTAGCAAGAAAAGAAGAAAAAAATTCTTCATCATTTTTCCTCCAAATTTTAAGTGTAATGTATGTTTTTTCTTCAAACTTTTCATAGATTTTGAATATTTGAAGCTTGTTTTACATATATGTACCAATAGTTTTTTATTTTATTAGATGTATTAAAAGTTGTCATTAAAGGGTATTGATGGAAGCCTATAAAATTAAGTGAAATGCGCATGTTTTTGGATGAAAAATGATCACGAGACGGTTTATAACTTGTTAGAAGTGTAAAAATGAAACAAAAATAGCTAGATAATGTTATAGTAAGTTTCGGCAACAGTGAAGGAGAGGAAGAAAACCTTGGTCACTTTGTTTAAAATTATGTCAAATGCTAGCTTGTGAAGCAGTGAGCATTCAGGTGAAAAAGAAATAAAAAAGGTTAACCGAGTCGAAAGTTATGTGAATTTCGGATCAGAAAACTTAAGTTGTCAACTTGATAAACCATGTATATTCAAGCTTGTCATTAATAGTTGATTTACTATATCTAGCTATATTAATTTTACTTTTATGAATTTTGAATGATTTAATTAGTATTTAAAAGATTATGTTTCGAATTGAAAACTATGATTTCAATTATAAAATTAGTAAATTCTTGATTTTAAGTTGAATTTGAATATTATGATTTCGAATGGTTGAACAAGCACAAGTATGATTATGTTTGATTAAAAGTAAAAATTTTATATTATGTGATTTATGATTTAAATATGAAATGAAAATGATAATGATATGAAAATGGAAATGAAAATGGAAATGGAAATGGAAATGTAATGGATGTTACCTTTTTATTATTTTATAAAATTAAATTTCAAGATGAGTTTTGGCGATGAAAATTGTCAAAATAAGGCTTCGAAACAAAATGGAGGATGAGTTTCTAACAGATAATCTTGTTATTTATATTGAGAGAGAGATTGTTGAAACTTTTGATTCAGACAATATATTTAGTGATTTTATTTCCTTGAAAGAATGTCGGGCACAATTTTAAGTAATGATATGCTATTTCTTCTTAATTGTTGGAATACTGCTTCTTTTAAATCGATTTTTGATATGTTTAAATCAGTTGTCATGTTGGAATACTGCTTCTTTTGAATCAGTTGTTTATATGTTTAAATCGATTGTTATGTTGAAATACTACTTCTTTTGAATCGATTGTTTATATGTTTAAATTGATTGTTACATAGCACACCTAATTTTAGCTTGCTCCCCCCAAGATTAACATCATGGCTCTGCCACTGTATTGGCATAATTTCTTTTTCCAAAATTGATTCAAATTTAAGTTTTATTCGTGGCGCCTCAAATTCGATCAAGATAATCCGACCCGAATCAGACACGACACATTAGTCACCAAAGTGACCCAGAACACAACACAACATTTTTGCATACAATTAACTATTCATTTACATTTTTAGCCATCAGCGGAAGTCTCATGCATGCATAATGGCTCATATGGAATCATAGGCAAATATTTAAAACCTAATTGCATGCTTTTCTAACATATTTTAGTGGAATTAAAACATAGGGGCATGATTAATATTTCACGTCTAAAACATGCAAACATACATGTAACAACAATTAAAAAAGGTGTATTTCAGGTCTAAAATCTTTTCAGGAACATTAGAGAAAGAATCGTTTAGACCCAATTAGAAAAATTTAGCTAATTTTAAATCAAGTGTTTTAGGGATTAAATTTAAAAGATGATAAAATATTAAAAATAATCTAATTACAAAATTAATAGTGGACTTATGAAATTAACCATCGAAAACTCAAACATGTGAATTTCCAAAGCATTTTGTAACCATTTTAGACTTCGATTGCCAAATCAAAATTTTAGGACTAAAGTGCAAAGCTCAAAAAACTGGCCTTTGGATCAAAGACATCCCGTTGGGACCACGCGATGTTGCACGTTGCAACGTACCATATAGGGAGCCCTCATCCTAAAGATGCGATAAGGGCATCCCGACGCTGAATCCACATCCCGACAATGTTCGAATATCGTTTCGACGTGCCTTGCAATTTTGCAACAATCAGACCTGCAATTTGTCAAATCGAAGTTTGAACAGTTTCCACTTACCATTTCATGAATTAAAGGCCTAAATAATCCAAACAAGTCATAATACATTCATACAACATTTAAGACATGCTCATACTCATCAAAACACATCATGACATAATATGACTCCTTTAGTAATCAATTCATGCTTACATACAATAGTAGTTCCCAAAATCAATTACTTAACTCACCAACTCAACACATCATGCTTTCTGTAAAACCTATATGCACCAAGTGAACATAATGATTAATTAAAGCCTACCAAAAACACCACCATGTTGTTTTGTCCATTAACTCACATTTCAGTTGTTTTACTAAACTCTTTTAGTATAAGCATGTTAAATAAACTCAAATCAAGTTCCAAATAAGATCCCACAAAAACATACTCAAATGCTATGCCGTGAATGGATCACTTTCTTGGCCGCTTCACACTCCCCGAAAGCGCTACTTTTCTGTAGAATTTAAGTGAAAAAAGTGAGCTCAAACAAGCTCAATGGATGTTCAAAAGTACAACTAAGCATGCACGATAGCATAAATTAAGCAATATCATACTAAGGCACATTTGCAAACACATATTTATTTACTGTTTTAATACACACAACCTCTATTCATATTCATTAGTTTCACATCATAGCCTCATACACAATACATGCTTATTAGATACACATTTAATTGCACTTACAAGTTCCACAATAGTGCTTAGTGAGCTATCATATATCAGACCTCATATGTGTGTGTTAAAAATAGTAAATCATATATCACATTAATGTATTTTAACAATTTACTTATCGCATTAACATCCCATATATGAACTCATCTTACTTGGGCATGAGTTTACAAACAAGACAATAAGGTATAAGAAAGCCTTAATTTCGGAACTTAGGATAGGGGTTTAGGCTAATCCTAAGCTCCCTATTAACACTATGAATCGTGTATACCAGCAACAACGCCTGAACACTCACTGATCTAGCTTTCGTATGGTTGTTAAAAGCTTAAACGAGCTTCGCCTTGCCTTTTTCTTTACTCGAAGAGAGATCCGATGAATTCGAAACATCACAAACGTATTACAAAAAATATATACAAATTATTAATGGTCACAAACACACCAAAAATCATACAAATGCACAGATCCATCCTAGCTCCTCTTTAAATTGAAAATTTCGAGTAGTTTAGCAAAAACTTAGATTTCTTGATCCAGACTTGTTTCTATTGTTTAAAATAGATTCTAAACATCTAATTATTCATTTTAGAACATATCTAAACCATTAAAACACCTAGAAATCTAGATTTAAAGTTTTTAGAAAATTTGATGTTCATGAACACTTTGAACGAAAAATCGTTAAACCTTTTATATATCTTAACGATTGGTTAAAGTAAGTTTAGAAACCTTCTAATCTAATTAAAACAAGTTGAAAAACACTTAAAAACACCAATTTAGCTTGAAAATCAGAATTTCACCATTATCAATATCAAATTTGGCTAAAATATAGAATTCTTGTTACAACGGATTAAAACTTGATTTGAAAGGCTAGGATGCATCAAAATTTAATAGAGAAACATAATCTTACCTTGATTAAGAAGAAAAATGAATGGTTGATTGATTTTCATGAAAATCCTCTAGAAAGAGAATGAAGAAATTGATAATTTTTTTGATGGTTTTCTTAAGAATTGAAAGAGATTTTGATGTTTGGGAGAAGAGAAAGTGTTACCTAGCAACTAACTTGTAACTAACTATTTTAGCTAACTAACTACCAGCTATTAGTTATCCCGCCAACACTCCCCCACAAGTCGAGGGGTGGTACAAGTCTTTGACCCCCAACTTGGTAATCAAATCTGCAAGTTGCTTAGTTGTCGTCATGTGTTGTGTTCGAACTAGTCCATCTTGAATTTTATCTTGCACAAAATGAAAATCAATCTCTATGTGCTTGGTGCGTTCAAGGAAGACCGAATTTGCTGTAATATAAAGAGATACTTGGCTATCAGAAAATAATAAATCTGTATCCATTTTCTCAGGGCATATTTCCTTTAGTAAGCCATCTAACCATACAATTTCTGCTACTGCTGCTACCATTCTCCTATATTCTGCTTCTGTTAATGAGCGTGAGATCGTGCTTTGCTTATTCAAATTTTAGAAAATTAGGGAATCTCCAAGCTTGACACAAAAACCAATAATTGACCTCCTTGACATAGGAAATGTAGCCAAATCTAAGTCACAGTACACAACCAGTTGTGACTTACTAGACGCTGACAATAGAATTCCTTGACCATGGTCCTTTTTAATGTATCTGGCTACTCGAAGAGCTACTTCCAAATGAGACTTTTTTTTGGCTTATGCATGAACTGGCTTAAATGTTGAAGCACAAATGATATGTCTGCTCTTGTATTAGTCAGGTAAAATAATCACCCTAAAAGCCTCTGTTAAACTACAACGTATGGATTAACTCATCACT
This sequence comes from Kokia cookei, assembly GCA_039519145.1. Lineage (NCBI taxonomy): Eukaryota > Viridiplantae > Streptophyta > Magnoliopsida > Malvales > Malvaceae > Kokia > Kokia cookei. The sequence continues at coordinate 13,860,150 of CM076900.1, read as the reverse complement.
ATCATTATTTAACTTGGTGCACTCATCATATTCAACTAATGTTAGTTTTTTGTTTTGTTCCAATGGTGTTTTTGTTAGCTTTACCTCTCCTAATTCAACATCTGCTATTAACTCCAACTCATATTTCCTCTGGTTTAGTACAATACCTTTGCTGGGTCACGTCACTTCCATCTTAAGGAAATAGTTCAAATCACCTAAATCTTTCATTTTAAAATTCTGATGAAGCACTTTCTTTAACTCATTGATGATTCCAATGTCATTTCCAGTGATCAACAAGTCATCAACATACACCTATAAAATCACAATGCAATTTCCTTGTTGTTTGATAATAATGAGTAATCATGGGATGTAACCAACAGAGCTTTTGTAAGATTTACGTTCCATTCTCCCCCTATTTGCGAAACCCCTCAGGGATGTCCATTTAAACCTCCTCATATAAATCGCCTTGCAAGAATGCATTATAAACATCCATTTGGAAGAGGGCCAATTATGCATAATAGCCACACTAATTACTGTATGCATGGTCACTGCTTAACCACAAGAGAAAAGGTCACCTAAAAATCAACTCCTGCTCGCTGCTTAAAACCTTTACCACCATTCGTGTCTTAAACTATTCAACAGAACCATTGAAGTGGTATTTGACTTTATACACCCATTTGCAACCAATGGGAACTTTTCCAGGTGGTAAACAGACTACTTCTCACGTGTCATTCTCCTCCAAGGACTGAATCTCTTGTTTCACTATATGATTGGGGTAGAATAAGAACATATATCAAGTAGAGTAGAAGATTGATTGGAAGGAAAATATAATCTTTCATCCATGCAGGTTGCTTGGAGGATCGAAAAGTGTGCCTTAATGGAGGAAAGGTAGGTGAGGAAGGCATGGATGAAAATTAGGTGAAGGAATCGATGGTTGAGGTAAAAGAATGTCAGGTGAAACAAGAAGGTCATGGGAGATGGTAGGTGTATTTGAGAAAGGTGAGGAAGTAGGTAAGTTGGGAACAATAGAAAATGTGTAATATTGAGGAAAAGTGAATGATCTTGTGTAGGGAAAATAAAAGAAGCTTTGGTAGGAAACTTTAATCGAAAATCAGTTTCATGAAACATAACATCGTAGTTAATAAAAAAAGTCTTGGTGGCAAGGTTAAACAACAGGTACCCTTTTTGAACACCAACTATCCCATAAACACAGATGGAATAGCTTTAGGAGAAATTTGATTTTGATAATGAGGTGTGATCGCATAACAAAGACAACCAAAAACTTTTAGGGGAGAAATATTAGGTTTTTTATTGTAAAAAATTTCAAAAGGACTTTGCTAGTTTAGAAGAGGAGTGGGTAACCTATTGATTAGAAAACAGGTTGTTAGAACACATTCCCTATGAATTTGCTAGGTGTATTTGATTGAAACTTCAAGGACCTAGCAACCTCAAGTAAATGTTTGTGTTTACGCTCAGCTACTCCATTTTGTTTTGTAGTATGCGTGTATAAACTATGATGCATAATCCCTAACATATTGAAATAATTAGTGCACTCATGTTTACATAAATCATAACAATTGTCACTACGAATGATCTTTACATTGGCTAAAAAATTATTTTTGTTCATAACAAAGAAATGTTTAAATTGTACAATAGCATCACTTTTCAGCTTTAAGAGATACACCCATGAAATTCGAGAAAAATAATCTAAAATGGTTAAAAAATATCTATGACCACTATGAGTAGAGACTCTTTAGGGTCCTCACAGATAAATATGAATGAGAGAAAAAATAGTATCTGCTCGAGTTGTACTTAGTGGAAATGGAAACCTAGTTTGTTTGGCTAATGGACAAATGTGGCATTGTTGAACTTGATCACTATTCAAAACTGGGCAAGGGAGATTAGACACATTTTTCAACCTTGAGAGGGAAGCATGGCTTAGTCTTGCATGCCAAAGGAAAGTGGAGTCAACATTTTTAGAGGCTATAAAGGTTTTGAAATCAGATGTGAAGGCTATTGAGGTGGATGTTGTGATCGCTTTTAGAGCATTAGAAGATTGCAAGATGTAAAGAATATCTAGTTCTCTACCAATCGCCCTTATCTTTCCACTTGAGAGATCTTGTAAAAAACAAAAAACAAGATAGAGAGAAGCAACTCAATTCAAATCTTTGGTAAGTTTAGAGAAGGAAAAAAAGATTATAGCAAAACTTTGGGATGTAAAGAACATTTTTAAGGTGAATATCAAGGTGAATGGTGCATGTTTTGATATGTGTAATTGGTGTAGAGAATCCATTGGGTAATCGAACACAAGATAAAGATGATGCACATGAAACATGAGATTCTAAACCATGGAGATTAGACAACATGTGGTTGGTAGCACCTGTATCCAAGATCCACTCATCAAGAGAAACAATACATGCCATACTTACCACAACTTAAACAATAGGTTCTTTGTTCAACAAACTTAGAATTTGTTGATACTATGCATGAGTAAACAATGGTGCTTGGTGACTAGTTGTGGCATCATTGTCTCCAACCACAACAACTGTTGAAAATGGCCAACTATGTTGTTGTTTTGTTTTTATTAAAGTGCATGCAAATTACAAAAATGTTGCAGCACATATGCTTGCTGTAATAGCAAGGTTTTTGTTTAGTTTCATTGTAATTAAATTAGTTGAAAATGAACAAGCTTGGTGACAGCTTGATATGTTTAGGTAGCTTGTTTGTGTGTACAAGCAATGTTTTACAAGTTACTAGGCTACTTAGTGGTAGTAGGCAGTACTTGGTGATGTATTTGGCTATAAATGTATTGTTTTTCTTATTTTAAATTGAGCAAAATGAGCTAAAAGCCATAAGCTCCCTTGTTGCACATTTGTGAGCAAGTAAAAATATTTCTTGCATCTTGCTTACTTGTTTTACGTTTTTTGTTCTCTGCTTTTGCTGCTGTCAAAACCCCAACAAATGGTATCATAAGCCTAAGTCTTTGAGGGCTTGTTTTTGCTTCTGCTGCTTGTTAAGAAAGACAATAAGTTGTTAAAGCATGTCATCTATGAGGGCTACTTGTTAAGGTAGCAAAAACTCACCTTTGTGAGACTCTCAAACAAGCTTGGGACAAGCTAAAGAAGGAGTTCCAAGGTAAAGTAGTAGCAGCTCACCCCTGTGAAACTCCCAAACAAGCTTGGGATAAGCTAAAGGAGGAGTTGATGGAGTATGTGTATGAAGACACTCTACAACAGGAAGAAGTATGTGCAAGAAGAAACAAGACTGTAATGAACAAGGTAATATGTGTTTGAAGGTAAGTTTCCAACCAAGGCTTTGAAGGAGGAGAATACTCCATTTGATGAATAAATCTTTGGCACAAAAGAATGGGATAGTCAAGTGTGCGAGTCAGATTTGGTTGAGGCCAAGGTTGAAAATGAATTACTTGAGCAGAGTCAACTTGAAACAAAGCATCAAAGGATTGCCAAGCTTAAAAAACTTGATGAATGATTGATATTTGAAGCATGGAGGCCAAAGAAAAGTGTTGAAAATGGCCAACCATGTTTTTGTTATGTTCTTGTTGAAGTGCATGCAAATTGTAAAAATGTTGCAGCACATATGCTTGCTGTAATAACAAGGTTTTTGTTTAGTTTCATTGTAATTAAATTAGTTGAAAGTGAAAAAGCTTGGTGACAGCTTGATATGTTTAGGTAGCTTGTTTGTGTGTACAAGCAATGTTTTACAAGTTACTAGGCTACTTAGTGGTCGTAGGCAGTACTTGGTGATGTATTTGGCTATAAATTATTATTATTTTTATTTTAAATTGAGCAAAATGAGGTAAAAGCCATAAGCTCCCTTGCTGCACGTTTGTGAGCAAGTAAAAATATTTCTTGCATCTTGCTTCCTTGTTATGTGTTTTCTGTTTTCTTCTTTTGCTGCTGTCAAAACCCCAACGATAACATTCACATTAGATGAATCACTAACAATAGCATTATTCACCACAGACTCGATTGAATTTTCTTTTTGGTGAACTTGAAGATAAGACGGTAACCAATTAACCTGTAGCAATTTACCCTTTTATGCCTTCTAATTTTGCAGTGATCACATATTCCATTGAATATTTTCTTGTAAGATAAACTAGCAGAAAATAATGTTGGATCAGCAACTATAATCTCCAAAGTGACTTGTCTTTGAGATTCTTCCTGAACAAGCATAGAATTTGCTTGATTGATAGAAGGCAAAGGGCTTATAAGAAGAATTTGATTACGAACAACATTGTAAATCTCATTTAATCTCATCAAAAATTGAAAAACTCGTTGCTGCATAACATACTTAATATTTTTCCTGGATTGATCACATCCATAAGAAGAGAAAGGTACAAGAGCATCATACTCATCCCATAATAACCGCAGCTTTGTAAAATATGCAAATACAATGGCGACGCCTTGGAGATGAGAAGTTATTTCCCGATGCAAGAAAAAAAATCCTAGAACCATCAACCTTGTTAAATTTTTCTTCATGATCTTTCCAAACTGCCTTCGTATTAAAAGCAAAAATGATGCCAACTGAGAGCTCCCTTTTAACAGTTTTCAATATCTAGGACAATACAATATCATTACATCGCTCCTATTATGAATACAAAATATTAGAGACGAAATCTTTAGAATAAGTGTCATCAAAAAACCCTAATTTGTTCTTGGCCAATAATGCAATTTTCATAGATCGACTCCAAACATTATAGTTTTAAATTCAAATGATGAGATACCAATAACAAACTTGGGGTGTCCGAGTGATGTAGGTAAAGAGGATGATTAAAGTTGATAACCTGATTAGAGAGATTCATGATTGTAAACAAGATCAATAAATTCCAACTATAAAATTCGGGGAAACAACAAGACTAAGAAGAAATTGCAAACAGCCCAATAACTTTTAAATGTAATCAAGAACAACTTTCAAGAATAATGATGATCAAAATAGGATATCACCAATGGCTCTAATACCATGTTGTTGTTTATATACATTAACTACTACCTAGCAACTGACTTCTAACTAACTAAATATTTTAGCTAACTAATTACTAGCTATTAGTTATCTCGCCAACAAATGCATTAATGTACAATACAATCCACTGTCAAACATCCTATTTGCAATTCCAATTCCACTTTCAATAATTTATGGGACGATAGTGTTGAAAGAAGCAAGGCACATGTTGATTCTTAGTCTTCTAAATGTTGAAGTAACAACTTTTTGAAGTTTGTTGCGGTTTTATAAAATGTTGAGATCAAAACAAAGTGTTTGTTGTATGAAAAAAATTGGTGTAATAGTCTGTTATAGGATCATGGCGAAAGAGATCAATGTCAATGGTTAACATGATATGGACAAAATGGAGAGATAAAGGATGTCTGTTGTTTGATCCTAAGTTGGTTAACATAGCGGTAATTAATACTCGACAAGTACGAAAATGAAGTCAACGCTTCTATTTTTGTTAAATTACAAGGGAGGGCAAAGCCCGAATAACAACGTGATTGACGCGACTTGAACCCAAACCACACTTGAAGTAATGAACACCCTTGACCATCAGGCCAATTAATGGTATTACAAATGACATATATTTTCTCCCTAATTTAGTGCTTTTATTGTTTCTTTTGTATCTCATTTAGCATGCATCATAAGCATTTTATAATAAGTTTTCATATTTTCTAATACGTTGCTAGTTAGTTTAAATTCTTTTTTTTATTATATATTTTTGTACTAATGTCAACGCAAGTAGCTGGTATATTGCATCTTAAGATTGCCAGCACAAGAGCTCAGTTCAGAAGATCAACATTGACAGAATGCAGCCACAAGGCTAACTTGGAATTGCGACTAGCAATGTCAACGCATTGAAGTTGAACCTCAAATGAATAGAGTTAAGCTGAATTTACACTGGAAGCACTAGTGCCAGAATATCACAGATGTCGCTGCAATTACAATATCAGATTGCGTCTAACAGTACAACAACAACCTGTAGATCTCTAAAGAAAACATGTAATCTGCGTGAGTGCACAGCTGTACTCTAACTAACTGTGACAGTTGCAAAAATCTAGATCTGAATATGAGAATGAAGGTTTAAATCTGCAATTATTTAGAGGTTATAAATAGACGAAAAAGTGAGGAAAAGAATCATCAAGAGCAAGGGGATTAAATTTCAAAAATTCTGTGAATCAAATATTTAAGCTGGAATTTGGGGAGTTGATGAATCAAGTCTGCAACTGCTTTTGACGAGAGGTGTTTGATGCCAAGCAAGAGGAACAAGTAGAGAGTAGGCCTAGTAGTCTAGAGATAGTAAGCTTCGTTGTATTCTTTTTTTCTTCTTAAACGATGATGGATTCTATTGATATTAAATGAATACGAGAGTATCTTTTAATATTATATTATTTTGATTCTTACTTTACATTGCTTATTCGCTTATTCTTGGATTTAACCGCTCTAAACACAAAAGTGAAATTGCAATACACCGATATCGAGAGATACGGTGACAGGTTAGATTAACAAGTGGGTTAGACGAGAGCTGCTCAAGACTGGGACAAACTCCGGTTACTTGTTCTTGGATACACATCGTTGCTCGCACCAAGAGGTGGAGTAGTGTATTTGTGTCGGAATTAAGTAGGGATCTATTATGGGTAAGAACTTGAAGGGACTTCATTGTTGTGATAATTCGTCTATATTCTACCTTGTCGACGCATCTAGCGCTGCAACCTGTAGAATCAGTGAACCATTTCCACCCTTTACACTTGATCACTTTTATATTTCCTGTATTTAAATTTCTAGCACTCAACACTCAACATATTTGGATTTATTTTTAGTACACTGACATTTAATCTCTGATATTTAACTCTAATTACGTTGACAATAATTATTATTTTAGTGTGCAGATCTGACATAATTGCGTTGATATTCTTACTCGCATTATACTGATTTTTAATATTAATTGCTATGACATTAAAACATCGGGAACCATTTCCTCGTGGGATCGATATCTAATAGCTTTGTCTATAAACTATACTTGCATCGACGTGTGTACGCTTGCACAATTATTGTATCGCAAAAACGCCGATCAAGTTTTGGCATCGTTGCAGGGGAAATTGGTGTTTGTTCGATGTTTACTTTTGTTATTGCAATCAATTTTACTTACTTAATTTTTAACTTCTATTAATTTGTTTATCGTTCTTTTCTGATTTTGAAGGTATTGTATGTCCACAAGGAGAAATCCTAAGGACATTGTAAGCTTTGATCCAGAGCTTGAGAGAACACTTAGGAGGAGAAGGCAAGAACAGAAGAAGATGGCTAGTAACAACAATAATAATCTACCACCATTGCTGCCACAGGATAATATTCCTCCAATGCTGCCACAAGATTTACCACGGCCATGACCATGAGTAGAACAAATACAAAATAGGCCAATAAGAGATTTTTTTGTGCCTATACTCAATGATCTGCAACCAGGGGTTGTGAGACCAACAATTCAGGCTGGTAACTTTGAATTGAAACCGATGATGTTTTAGATGCTCAATTCTAATGGACAGTATTCAGGTTTTCCACATGAGGACGCGTGAGAACATTTGAAATCATTTTTAGTCAACATGGTGTCCTTGATGATGCTTTGAAGATGCAATTATTTCCTTATTCATTATAGGAAAAAGCTAGAACATGGTTTTTAAGATTGCCAGCTGGATCTATCACATCCTGGAATGTTTTAGCAACGCAGTTTGTCTTAAGTTTAATCCATCCACAATGAACGCAAGGTTGCAAAATGACATCACTGCATATCATCAACTTGATGACGAGAATTTACACATAACATGGAAGCGGTACAAAGCATTGCTTCGATGCTGCCCAATGAATGGGATTCAATAAGAGACTCAGATTGAAATATTTTATAATGGTTTGAATGCTCAAACAAGGAATCTTGTTGACGCATCTGTAAATGGCCCATTGTTGGATTGCATATATGATAAAGCTGTTCTAATTCTGGAGAGGTTAGCCCAAAACGATTACCAATATCTGATTTCTCGTTCTGCACAGGTGAAAACTAACCCTAAAGTTCTTGAATTAGATGCTATTTTTGCATTGTCAGCGCAGGTATCTTCCTTGGCCAACATCATTAAGAACATGAATGGAACAAGCAACATTTCTCCGATACAAATGGCCCAGCAAACGGATGAGTTGATATTTTTGTGTGAGATTTGTGGCGACAACCACAACTATGAAGACTGCCCACAGCATGTAGAAAATGCTTATTATGTCAACAACATCCGAGGGGGTTCATTTGGTAACTACTGTATCAATCGTTCGTAACAACCTTGGGGAAATCAGAATACATCCAAATTTCGACATGGGAACTCTTCGAACCAAGGAGGTTATAGGTAAGGAGGTTACAACAATAGCCAATTGCAAAACTACCATTAGAATTCACAAGTAAATTCCCGTACTGAACCAATGCAGTCACATAGTCAAATGCAACCACAATCGCGATTACAACCATAACCATCTATTCTCGCAAAAATGCAAGGATAACATCATTAGCATTAACAAAATCAATTTAATCAACCTAAGGTAGATCCTATGGCTACTCTTGAAGCGATAATGAGCGAACATATCACACGAACCGAAGCGATGGTGTAAGGTAATTCTTCTTCTATCTGAGCATTGGAAGTGCAACTTGGATAGTTGGCCTCTAATTTTAACACCAGATCACCGGGTACTCTACCTAGTTCTACTACAATCCAACGCAAACAGTGAAGGAGCATTTCAAAGCAATAACACTATGAAGTGGAAAACAGACGGTAGAATTAAGTAATTCTGATCAAGACTATATCGAAGCATCTAATTCGCAGCACCAAGAAGAGGTTATAATTGAAGAAAGTCAAGCACAAAACAATGTGGAAGAACCAACTGTAGTACCATCCCTGCCTATAGTTTGTCCAGATAAGTTGTCGACACAACCATCATTGTCAAAGCAACAGAGTTATCCACACCCACCTACTACAACCATACCTTTTCCATTTCTAAAACGTTTCAAAGAAAAAGTCCATGATGAAGAATGCCACAAGTTGTTTCTACTTTGAAATAATTGCATATTAATATACCTCTAATAGTTGCTCTTGTGCAGATGCCTAGTTATGAGAAAAACATGAAGGAGCTATTATCAAAGAAAAAGAAACTATCCGACATCGAGATGATTACGCTCACAGAGGGGTGCAGCGCTGTACTCATAAACAAGTTGCCAACAAAGATAAAGGATCTTGGTAGCGTCACAATTTCATGCTCCATTGGAGATCATTACTTAGGTAAAACATTATGTGATTTAGGAGCTATCATTAACGTAATGCCTTTGTCTACTTTCAGGAAGCTAGGAATCGGATCAATGAAGCCCACTGTGGTGACATTGTAATTAGCGGATAGATTTCTAGCATAACCGGAGGGACAAATCAAAGACGTTCTTGTTCGTGTTGATAAGTTTGTGTTCCTTACTGATTTTATCATCCTAGATTACAAAGCTAATAAGGAGGTTCCCATTATCTTGGGAAGGCCATTTTTAGTAACGGGACAAACATTTATCGATGTGTTTAAGGGAGAATTAGTGATGTGTCATAATAATAACCATGTAACCTTTAGTGTGTTTGAAGTAGCACCGTCAGGGCCTAAGGAACAATGTCACCACGTTAATGTGTTGGAAAATTATTTTTGAAGAATTTCATGCCAGAAATTCAACATAGTCTGATACTGATGCGGCGGCATCTACTGATGATATCCTATAAAACTATATTGACAAAGAGGAGGTGAACAATTGTGAGTTGCGAAGTTATCAACAAATGGAGTCATTGGATTTGTCTAACAGGACAATTTTAGTCTTTAAATCGTCTGCAGAGCAAGCTCCTACCTTGGAGTTAAAACCTTTACCGACACATTTGAAATACGTATTCCTTGGTGACAATGAGACACTACCTGTCATTGTCAAAGCATCCCTCAACGTAACACATAAGAAGAGAAGCTTATCGTAATCTTGAAAGAACACAAGAAAGCCATAGCCTGGAGTATCGCAGACATCAGAGGCATCAGTCTCTCTTTCTGTATGCATAAGATAAGGTTAGAAGAAGAAGGGAAGCAATCCATTGAGCAACAAAGATGACTCAATGAGAAAATTAAAGAAGTGGTAAAGAAGAAAATCATCAAATGGTTGGATGCGAGGATAATATACCTTATTTTTGATAGCAATTGGGTAAGCCCCGTTCAATGTGTTTAAAAAAAAAGTGGTTTTCCTATTGTGACCAACGATAAAAATGAGTTAATCCCTACTCGCATCATAACTGAATGACGTGTGTGCATGAATTAGCGACGATTGAATGCGACCACAAAGAACGACCATTTCCACATCTTTTCATCGATCAAATGTTAGATAGGCTAGCTGGTAAAGCCTATTATTCCTTCTTGGATGACTACTCTAGATATAATCAAATAGCTATTGCGCCGGAAGATCAAGCAAAAACCACATTTACATGCCTTTTTGGGACTTTTGCTTTCCGACTGATGCCGTTTGGCTTGTGTAATACGCCAACAACGTTCTAGAGATGTGTGATGGTGATATTCTCGGATATGATTGAAGACTCACTCGAGGTATTCATGGATGATTTTTCAGTCTATGGACAGAGTTTCGACCAATGCGCCGACAACTTGGCAAATGTTTTGAGAAGATGTGAGGAAACAAACTTGGTTCTGAAATGGGAAAAATGCCACTTCATGGAAACAGAGGGGATTAAAGTCGATAGAGCAAAGATAGAAATCATCGAAAAATTACCACCACCAGCCACTGTCAAATCAATAAGAAGCTTTCTTGGACACGCGGGCTTTTATAGAAGATATGTAAAAGATTTCTCCATGATAGCTAAACCTTTATGCTCTTTATTAGAGCAAAATAAAAAGTTTGTATTCGATGACATTTACCTAGATGCATTTACAACAATAAAGAAAAGTTGGGGAAATTTCATTGTCATCACACCGGATTGGACGCAACCATTCGAAGTAATGTGCGACGCTAGCGACTTCGTTGTAGGAGCTGTTCTCGGACAAAGGAAAGAAAAGGTATTTCATGCTATCTATTATGTTAGTAAAACACTAACTGAAACGCTGGTTCATTACACCACAACTGAAAAAGAGTTACTAGCAGTGGTCTTCGTATTTGACAAGTTCCGTTCTTATCTTATCGGTGCAAAGACTACAGTCTACATAGATCACTCAGCTTTGAGACGCCTTTTCAACAAAAAATATGCTAAGCCTAGACACATTAGATGGATCATACTCCTCCAAGAGTTTGATGTTGAAATCAAAGATAGGAAGAGATTCGAGAATCAGGTAGTTTGCTGGAAAGTGGGAGCAAAGATGGATAACAGAATCAGATTGTCGAAGCATTTCCTAACGAGCAATTATTCACTATCGACATATCATCATGGTATGTTGATGTAGTTAATTATCTTGTGTGTGGAAAGCTACCCATGAGTGTAACTGGTCATAAAAAATCAGGTTCATACGCGATGCTGGTAAATATTATTAGAACGAGCCCTTTATGGAGGTCATTTTGGTGGAACAAGGACTGCTGCAAAGGTCTTGCAATCCGGATTCTATTGGCCCAATTTGTTTCGAGATGCCCACAATTTCACGTAATAGTGTGATTATTGTCAACGTACTGGTTCCATTTCTCGTCGTAATGAGATACTCCAACAACCTATCATGAAGGTAGAACTTTTCGATATTTGGGGTATTGATTTCATGAGACCATTCCCAAACTCTTTTGGAAATATGTATATACTAGTAGCTGTTGATTATGTATCCAAGTGGATTGAAGCTATTGTGGTACCAAAAGACGATGCTCGGACAGTGTTGAAATTCTTTCACTCATACATCCTCATAAGGTTTGGAACCTCGAGAGCGTTGATAAGCGACCAAGGCACTTATTTTTACAACAATCACGTGGTGACTGCATTGAAACGATATGGTGTGAAGCATCGTATGGCTACCACGTATCACCCACAAACTAATGGTCAAGCTGAAGTATCCAATCGTCAAATTAAAAGTATACTAGAAAAGGTGGTTAATCTATCTAGAAAGGATTGGTCAATGCGATTACATGAAACATTGTGGGCACTTCGCACCGCTTATAAAACCCGATTGGGAATGTCACCATATCAGCTAGTATTTGGAAAATCTTGTCACCTACTTGTCGAACTTGAACATAAAGCCATGTGGGCAATTAAATAGGTAAATCCGGATTATGATGCTACTGAAAAGAAAAGATTGCTGAACATCACTGATTTAGAAGAAATCCGATGCCATGTTATGAGAATGCTTCGATATACAAGGAAAAGTCAAAGAAATGGCATGACAACATCATTTTTCGTTGACAATTTCATCCTGGTCAGTTGATAGTTTTATTTAATTCACGTTTAAAATTGCATCCAGGGAAATTTCGATCAAGGTGGTTAGGTCCTTTCAAAGTTGTCGAAGCATTTCAAAGCGGTGTGGTGAAATTCAAAAATTACAAGATGAACAACAATTCAAAGTGAATGGCCAACGTCTTAAACACTATGTGAGCCTAGACGTTCGAGAACCAGACAAAATCATTAACCTGGTGAAACTTAATTAATGTTGACGTATTTCTTTATTTACTTTTAGTTTTTTCACTTTTAGTTGTGTTGCTTCATATTCTTAGCAGAAATAAAGGTCATCTTTTTGTCGACGCATTAAAGCACAGATTGTCGACACATTCGATAATGAGTCAGCATTACTTTTTCAGCAAGAATCGCGCCGATTGATTCTTTCTTATCCCAACCATTGAATTGAAACGATATTGGTACGATCTGCAGCCTGACAATTAATGGCTGCAGATGCATTGCTTCCCCATATGTTTTCACTCATTACACTTAGGTTATAAAACCCCCACTGCAGTTATCTTCTTCTTCACAATCGCCATTGTTACTATGACTCATCCCTCTCTGCCGATATCCTTTTTCTTACTCAAAAGTAATATTTTTTGCAATCTTTGTTTACTCTTTGTTATTTGCACCATGACTAAAACCCGTGCATCCAAAAACACTCCAAAACTTTCATCTCGAAATACTTTGACCAGCTCTATTGAGATTCTATCCATAACACCATCGTCTTCATCCATAGGCTCGATTTTATTTTTACCGACTGCAACCAAAGACAAATATCACAACATCATGCTGAAACGCAATATACATCCTGAATAAGGCATCCATCTTTCACCAAACTTGACCTCAGAAAAATAGGTCCATCGCACCTTCAGTCGCTTGGGGTGTGAATTTTTTGGCGACCATCCATTTGGCTATTCCCTTACTTTGGTTCGAGAATTTTATGTTAATTTAGTAGACAAGGAACAATAATTTATTTTTGTTCGAGAAAGGTTTATACCATGGAGTGCGGTGCATATCAATGTCTTGCTACGAATACCGGAATGGGTAGATAGTCACTCACCCTTCATGCACAGCATGAATGAAGATAGCCTGGCTGCGATGATTAATGACCTTTGTGTCAACAATGCTTCATGGATGGGCAGCAGATTTCATAATTTTACAATGTATCGACATTATCTGACAACTTTCTATAAGGTATGGTTTCACTTTGTTAATCATCGTGTGATGCCCTCTACACATAATACTACGGCCACATTTGAACTTCATGTGTTTGTTGCATTCAATCTCGCACCATCGTCACAACGACTTTAGGGAGATCATACATGAAAAAATTGTGGTAGCTGCTGGAAAACAAAATGGTATTCTCCCTTTCCCTTCTCTTATTATGCTCATGTGTTAACATAAGGGCATTGTGCCAAAAGATGATGAGGAGGTTGTGAAAAATAAGGGTTCGATCAATTATATATCGGTTGAAAGGATGACAAGAGGCCAAGATATGCCTGTGTCCAAAGAAGCTTCGACAAAGAAAGATAAAGAAAAAGGGAAAAAGAAAGAAGAACAGACTAATGCACCTACAGATCCACAAATATTAGGACGACTAGAGAGTTTGGAAATTCTTCTTAATTGTGTTTATGTGTGTACAATCCATATCTTGAGTGTTTTAGAAGATTTGGGTTACAGGCAGCATATATTTTATGCATATACAAAAGCCTGGATGAGGCCATTGTCGCTGCACTACGTCATATCAGCACCAGACCACTGCCAGACTTTCCAAAATTCCCTGATATCTTCTTTCATATGTAACAATCGTCATTTGACAAGCCTACCACTAATGGTGGGCCGAATCAAATGCCAACAAGAGTTCACATCTCTGATGATAACAACAATGAAGGGCATTCAAACGCTGAGGAAGATTGTTATCGCAATATAGCTGATCTATTTGAGGAAGAATTCTCAAACAGTTTAGGTGCAAATATGGCTGACAGAGAAGATATTGCAGAAGAAGATGTCGATGCAGTCAATTGCGATGACAAGGGCCCAACTGAGGATGAACAACATGTGGAAGAGGAAGCCAATCAAGGAGATGAACAAGAGAAAGAGGAAGAAAACGAGTACGAGAAAGAAGAAACAGAGCCTGCAGAGGTGCAGGAAAAGAAGGAATCTGATGATGCTCCAGCACTGATTGTGGAGGACGATGTGGGAGCATCCAGCCTAGAAGTGACTCGACCTACTTCGAGTTAGGCTGAAATTGTCACCGGCGAAATAGAGGAACTGAATCCTCTCATTATTATACCATACATAGCACCACTCGTCGAAATCCAACCATCTAATGTGACAATTGATGAGGTCGTCACTCAACCTGCCGAGGGAGAGCAATCTATCGAGCTGGTTGGTTCAAAGGACAAGAAGTGAAAGAGGCAAAAGGGCAAGAAAGTGAAGAAGAACCATGACGAGGGGGAGCGCTCAAAGAAGGAAAAGAAGAAAGCAAAGGCAGCCGTTAGATCAGTTGCTGATGAATGACTTGGTACATTTTTTTAAGTTTTAATGCATTTTTATTATCACTGCATTTTATTTTGTCACTGCTTCATTTTGTTAACTTAGTTGCATTGTAGTTGCATTTCCTTTATTTCTGTATATTATTGTCAGCGCATTGGGGACAATGCAAACATTAAGTTTGGGGGGGGAGATAATGTGAAATGAAAAAGCAATTACACTCACATATTTAAATTTAATTTGTTTCTTTGGTTAATGAAAATTCATAAAATTTCAACTTGAATGTGCTTACAGTTTTTATCTTAATGCTTAATTTTTGAATTGTTTGTACGTTGATTATATATTGGATGAATATGAATGAATGATGAGTTTGCTATTTTTGAATGAATGATTCGAATTGTTTCAGCAATGAATGATTAGTTTTTATGTTTGAATCTTGAACTAATTGACCCGCTGCAACAACATTATATAAATAAAAGACACTCCAATCTAAGTACATTATGACTTTTAAAGGGAGAACACTCCGCTGCAGGTTTAGAAAAATCATCTAGCAAAAGGCTATCACTGCAAGAGTGTGTGTCAGCATAATTACATACCTCCTAGGGGTTTGTTGCACCCCATCGTTACTACCTAGGAACAAAGGTAGAGTAATGCAATGACATCTCTCAGTCACTTGAAAAAGAAAAATGAGAAAAAGGAGGAAATGAAAAAGAAATTTTTTTTGTTTATGATAAATGTTGTATTGGTTCAAGGAAGATTAGGATTCAATGCATGTCACTAACATTTATGAAGTTACAGTTCTTAAATATTCATTTCTATAAATTGTCGGTGCATTTTTCTATCATATGAATAAAATTTGTACATTAGAAATTTAGAGAATTCAAGTTGTATGGATAATGATTGCGATGACATTTTTTATTGTCACTTTGTTAATTTTTGTTTACTTGAGGACAAGTAAAAACTTAAGTTTGGGGGTGTGATGGTATTACAAATGACATATATTTTCTCCCTAATTGAGTGCTTTTATTGTCTCTTTTGTATATCATTTAGCATGCATCATAAACATTTTATAACCAGTTTTCATATTTTCTAATACATTTCTAGTTAGTTTAAATTCTTGTTAATTTTATCTATTTTTGTACTAATGTCGACGCAAGTAGTTGATATATTGAATCTTAAGATTGCCAGCACAGGAGCTCAGTTCAGAAGATCAACATTGACAGAATGCAGCCACAAGATCAGCTTGGAATTGCGACCAACAATGTCGATGCATTGAAGTTGAACCTCAAATGAGTAGAGTTAAGTTGAATTTACACTAGAAGCACCAACGCAGGAATATCACAGATGTCGATGCAATTACAATATCAGATTGCGTCTAACTGTACAGCGACAACCTGTAGATCTCTAAAGAAAAAATGTAATCTATGTGAGTGCACAGTTGTACTCTAACTAACTATGACAACTGTAAAAATCTAGATCAGAATCTGAGAATGAAGGCTAAAATCTACAATTATTTAGAGGCTATAAATAGACGAAAAAATGAGGAAAAGGATCATAAAGAGCAAGGGGATTAAATTCAAAAATTCTATGTGAATCAAATATTTGAGCTGAAATTTAGTGAGCTGATGAATCAAGTCTGCAACTGCTTCTGACGAGAGGTGCTTGATGTTGTGCAAGAGGAACAAGTAGAGAGTAGGCCTAGTAGTCTAGAGATAGTAAGCTTCGTTGTACTCTTTATTTCTTCTTAAACGATGATGAATTTTGTTGATATTAAATGAATACGAGAGTATCTTTTAATATTATATCATGTTGATTCTTTACATTGCTTATCCGCTTATTCTTGGATTTAATCGCTCTAAACATAAAAGTGAAATTGCAGTACACCGACATCAAGAGATTCGATGACAGGTTAGATTAACAAGTGGGTTAGGCGAAAGCTTCTCGGGACTGGGACAAACTCCAGTTACTTGTTCTTGGATACACATCATTGCTCGGATTGAGAGGTGGAGTTGTGTATTTGAGTCGGGATTAAGTAGAGAGCTATTGTGGGTAAGAACTCGAAGGGACTTCATTGCTGTGACAATTCGTCTATATTCTACCTTGTCGACCCATCTAGCGTTGCAACCTGTAGAATCAATGAACCATTTCCACCCTTTACACTTGATCACTTTTATATTTCCTGCATTTAAATTTCTAGCACTCAACACTCAACACATTTGGATTTATTTTCAGTACACTGAAATTTAATCTTTGATATTTAACTCTAATTGCATTAATAGGAATGATTATTTTAGTGTGCAAATCTGACATAATTGCGCTGACATTCTTACTCGCATTATACTGATTTTTAATATTGATTGCTCTGACATTAAAACATCGGGAACCATTCCTCGTGGGATCGATATTAGATAGCTCTGTTTATCAACTATACTTGTATCGACGTGTGTACGCTTGCACAATCGTTGTGTCGTAACAAAAACCGATCACTAATATACAGGGTTCAAAGCCAACGTTATTATTGAATCTTAAGGAGAAATAAATCTCTAATTTAACTATCACTATCTATTTTGATCTTTGTAAAGTAAGTAAAAGATATGAATTTATGTTAACATCAAAATTTTCTTGGTATTTGGATACTATAAATCTAGCATTTGAATCATGTCTTATGTAATATTTTTCTTAGTTTATCTTTACTATTTAGTTTTAATTTTGTTGGAATTAATTAAAAATAGAGAAATTAAACTCAGAAAAATAGTTGCGCTAGAAGCCTCAAAACTCCTTTTCATATGCCCGGATCTGACTTTGCCAACAGTTGAAACACCAAAAATAGAATGGATAATCGCATTAGAAATCCTCAATTTATGATAAAAATTAAATTAGTCCCTAAATTGAAAAACTTTCTAATTTCATCATAAAAGTATAGTATCAATCATAGCCTATTATCGTTTGAGGCATATCTGTTCCTAGTTTTCCTTTAATTACAATATCATTCATCATAAGCTCTCAGTAAACTATCACAATTTATTTAGTAAACGATAATGGGTCAACAATTTCATGATAAATATAAAAAAAATACTTATTTAATTGTACTTAAATTCCAATCTTCATGGTTCGGCAAAGTGACAACAGATTAGAAAGGCAACCCCGTGGACGAATAATTGGGTTCAATTAAATTCTAATGATGTTGTTAAAGTTAATTCTTGTAAAATTGTTTCAAGAGGTGTTTTGAGAGATCGGGAAGATAAGTGGATCTCTGATATAATAGATGTTTGGGTAAGTGTTTAGATTTTTATGTTGAACTATGGAGAATTTTGGATGGATTGAATATTATGTTGAGTAGGAACTTTGAGAATGTTTTGATTCAAATTAACAATAAGGAAGAAACAAAAGCTATTCATGACTGCTTTATGTCATTCTCGAATTTTACATTGATTAGTCGAATACGTCAAATGATAGAACAGGTTGGTATTTGATTTTTACAGTATATTTTTCGAGAGAATAATAAAGCTGATAATTGTATCCACCTAGAGAACTTCCTAAAGTCTTTAAGTTAATGTAATTTTTATTTTTCTTTCCAAAAAAAATCCAATCATTTTAAAAAAAGTGTGCACGTAAAAATCTTTTTCTCAAAAGAATTAATTAAAAAAATCAATTTTATTAAATTCAACTTGGTTTCAGTTTGATTTGTAATTATGTGTTTGGCTCGGTTTTCTATTCACGAGCTAGGAAATCGTAGTTACACTTCAAAATTTGTCTCTATGGAAGGTTTTTCTCTGTAGGCCCTTGTGGCTTTGGTTTTGTTCAGTGAGTTTTTTATTATTTTCTTTTGTGATTTGTCCAGTTAGTTTATGGGTATGGAGGCTAGTCTAGCAGATTTGCGTCTTGATGAAGATGAGGATAAGGAGGACAATGAGGGATGGATGGTTAATCAAGAGATAAAAGAGACTGAAACTGTGCCAGATCTTACTTTGGTAGGATGCTTTTTTACACAAAAAATGGTCAATTTCCAATCGATGAAATCCACGCTTGCGAATCTGTGGCATCCCTTGGGTGGGGTAACAATTTCTGATATAGGTGAAAAGTGTTTTACGTTCAGATTTTATTATGTTGTTGACATTGAGCGTGTTCTAAACGATATTCCTTGGACTTTTAATAACTATTTATTGATTATCAAAAAGTTGAAGGATGGGGAAGATCCTTTGGAGATCCTTCTTTATCAGGCTGTGTTTTGGGTGCAAGTGCATAACCTTCCCGATGGAAATATGGCCAAAAAATTCGGGAGTTTCATAAGAGTATTTTGAGATTATGATTCCAAGGTTGTTGAGGTTGGTTTTAGAAATTATATGCGACTCCGGGTGGAACTGGACATGCGTAAGCCATTAAAATGAAGGAAGAAGTTGATTTTTGCATCAGGTAAAGGTGTCAATGTTCATTTCAAATATGAAAAGCTAACGACTTTTTATTTTTTAGGTGGCAAACTTGGACACAGTGAGAGGTATTGTCCCGTTCGGATGGTTCATGGTATAAAGGAGCTTTCGTTTGGATGGGATATCACTTTGAAAGTGACTCGTCGGAGAAGGATGGACGGCAACAACATTTGGCTGAGGGATGCAGGTGGAAATTGGGAGTCAAATAGGCAAGTACTGATAGAGGCAAGTATCGGTCATTTGGGGATTCTTACATCCCTAATTTCTTTGATAGAAGGGGTGTGAATCTTGGGATTAACTTAAATCGAAAATCAAAATCAATCATGAAGAATAATGATGTTGACTTTGTAGATATGAAATCTTCTGATGAAAATCAGCGACTGGTTGTCATTGATGGTAAAAAACGGCCCAAAACAACTTATGCTTCACAAGTTTCTAGTCCAATGGATTCTAGTGATGCTGCTTGGAAGCACGTTGTTGCTACCCAATTCAAATTATTGGCTGAACCCGAGGGACAGGTCAGCCATGACCAATGAATTTTGTAGGTTGGAACGTTTGTGGACTGGGGAATCCACCGACCGTTCAAAGGCTCAAGAATCACCTGAGAAGATTTAATCCCCAAATTTTGTTTCTAAAGCAAACTAAACTCCATGCTAGGAGAATGGAAGGAGTAAGGCGTAGGTGTGGTTTCTTGAATGGCATAGAAGTGGAGGCTATTAGTTCGAAAAAGGGATTATGTTTAGGATGGAGCAAACATGAGGATGTAATTTTAAGGAGCCTCTCGTAGTTTCACATTGATGTCGAAATTTGTGGTGACAAGGGTGAGTCTTGCTGGAGACTCATTGGATTCTATGGTAATCCGAAGGAAAAATTACGGAGACCCTTTAGGGAATTATTACGAACTTTCGCAAGGGATCGAGGGCTACCTTGGCTTACGCTTGGAGATTTTAATGAAATTATTTTTTTATTCGAGAAAAAAGGAGGGGCGCCTCTAGTCTTAAAAGAACATGACTTTATTTCGTGATGCTCTTGAGGATTGTGGGTTGCATGATTTGGGTCTCAAGGAACGATGGTATACCTGAGAACGTGGCCAAACAAAAGGAAAAAATATCAGGGAAAGACTTGATCGGGGCATGGCAAACAATCGTGGTGGGATCTCTTCCCCGACTATTCAGTTGAACACTTGAGTCACTTTATCTCTGACCACTGTCCTATATTGGTGAGCACTAAGAGGGACAGCAAGAATTTCTCTCGGAATTCATGTTACTTTCCAATTTAATGCTAGTTGGATTCTTGATAAAGATTGTGTTGGGGATCGACCCGATTAAGCAACGAACAGGTAAAAATTCTGGAAGAAATTGGGAAATTGAACACACAAATTTAACGTGGAAAAACCCTCTGAAGAGGTTAAAAAACCGCAGGCAAAGATAATTTTACTATAACGGCAAAAGAATGAAGAGTACAAGAGATGGAGATAAAAACTAAACCCTGAAAATAAAGAACCCTCAAAACATAAACACTAAATTCTCCAAAAGTGTTAGGAGTTCTAAACTCTAATGGGTATCTCTAATGAGTGTATTTTCTAAGGTTGTAAAAGAGCCTATTTATAGGCTAAATTTCTAGGTCAAATAATAATAAAATAATCTAGACTAATAAGAGTTTGACTGAAACAAATAAATATAGTTTAATTGAAACAAATAAACAGAGTTTAATTGAAACAATTAAATAGAGTTTAACTGAAAGATTATTTCTCAAATTTGACTTGAAATAGGAGTCATAATTCAACAAATCTCCACCTTGACTCGTATTTCCATAACGCCATCTTTGCCAAAGCCCATCACGAGCCTATCTTGAACTATGCAGGAAATTAACTGAGACGGATTTGTACTTAGAAGCTGGAAGTCTTCTAGCCTTTGACTTGTGCACTGTTAAATCAAAACTAACCAAGATCTAATTTTTACGAACACAATGCCTTAACTTTTCAAAACCTGCATCCAAAAGAGAACCTCTCTTTAATGAAACAGTCATACCTCTTTCCCTCACATGACCAAGTTGCCTCCGCTCCAAACAAGTTGGCTTCAACTTCGTAACGGACGAGGGACGTTCGATTTCATCGGTCACTGTTGAACCTTCCAGAATATAAAGACTACCGGTCTTTTTACCTTTTAACAAAATGAGAGCTCCACGAGACACCTTAATGTTTCTCGACTCAATTTTGATTTTGCAACCTTTTGAATCTAAAATACTTAAGGAGATGAGATTCTTTCGTAAATCAGGTACATACTTGACCTCTGATAGTGTCCTAATCGTACCATTGTGCATCCTAATTTTAACAGTACCAATACCGATTACCTTATTGGTTGAATCGTTTCCCATGTGCACAACTCCACCTTCAACCGAACTGTATGTGGAGAACCATTCTCTGTTGGGACACATGTGAAAAGAACATCCTGAATCTAGAATCCACTTAGACGTAAGCTCAGAGCTTTCGCTCATTGACACTAACAAGAAATCATCACCACTTTCATCAGCCAAATTAGCACCAACTAAATCTTCCTCGTTACTCTCAGCAACCCTTTTATTTCGCAGTTTGTAACAATCTGTTTTGACGTGACCTAATTTCTTACAATAGTAACACCTTTTGTCTCGCTTCTTTGATTCTATCAAAATGGAAGCTTGCTTATCTGCCTTGCTATCTGAACCAAACTCATTGTTGAGTTTGTCTTTGCTCAACAAATGACCCTTCACATTCTCAAACGAGAGTTTGTCTCTACCATAAATCAAAGTCTCCCTGAAAGACTTGTATGAAGAGGGTAAAAAGCGCAACAACAGCATAGCCTGATCTTCATCGTCAATCTGAACCTCAACATTATTTAAATCATTCAAAAGAGTAATAAATTGACTGATGTGATCTCTAAGAAGCTCACCTTCGTTCATGCGAAACGTAAATAGATATTGTTTCAATACTAAACGGTTAGCTAAAGACTTAGTCGTGTAAAGTGTTTCTAGCCTTTTCACAAGGCGGATGAGGTCTTCTCCATCAATACCTCCTGCAATACCCTATTCACGAGGCACAACTGGATTGCAGACAAGGCCTTTTCATCAAGCTCTTCCCATTCTGATTGATCTAGATTATCGGGCTTTTTCCCAATAATGACATTTTTCAAATCTGTCTGAACTAGAATTGCCTTCATCCGAACTTGCCACATATTGAAATTTGTCATACCATCAAACTTCTTAATATCGAACCTTTTTGTTTCCATCTTTGAATGGGTTAATTTGCGAAAATCAAACTAGCTCTAATATCACTTGTTAGGGATAGACCCGATTAAGCTACGAACAAGTAAAAATTGTTGAAGAAATTGAGAAATTGAACACACAAATTTAAAGTGGAAAAACCCCTCCGAAGAGGATAAAAAACCATGAGCAAAGATAATTTTACTATAATGGCAAAAGAATGAAGAGTACAAGAGATATAGAGAAAAACTAAACCCCGAAAACTTAAAAATAAAGAACCCTCAAAACGTAAACACTAAATTCTCCAAAAGTGTTAAGAGTTCTAAACTCTAATGAGTATCTCTAATGAGTGTATTTTCTAAGGTTGTAAAAGAGCCTATTTATAGGCTAAAGTTCTAGGTCTAATAATAATAAAGTAATCTAGACTAATAAGAGTTTGACTGAAACAAATAAACAGAGTTTAATTGAAACAATTAAATAGAGTTTAACTGAAAGATTATTTCTCAAATTTGACTTGAAATGAGAGTCATAATTGTGAAAATGTCATTCATCGGTTCTGGGGTTCTATGTCTGCTGATCTTCCAATTAAACTTAGGGAGTTGGGGAAAATTCTTAGAGAATGGAGCATTCATTCTAAGCGAAACTATAAGAAACAGAAGGATGAATAGTGAAATAGATTGACTGAACTTTAAAATAAAGATTTGAACGATGCGGTTCTGGCTGAAATTACAGATATTCAAATCGGTATGAATTTAGAAGTAGAAAAAGAGGAAAGATCTTGGGAATAGAAAAATCGTATCAATTAGTTATCATATGGAGATCATAACACTGCCTACTTTCATTCAGTTGAGACTGGAAGGAGAAATCGAAATGCTATTAGGGGAATGTAAGATAGTAACGATAAATGGGTGGAGGATTAGAAATGTATTCAAAATATAGTGGCTAGTTATTTTAAATTGCTCTTTATAGTTTCGGATGAAGGGGATGAATCGAATATTTTCTAAGGTTCAATGGTGTATTTCTGATGGTATGAATGCTAAACTGCTTCAGTCATTTATCATTGAGGATATTCGGGAAGCTGTTAAGGTATTAGGTTCGCTGAAGGCACTTGGAACGGATGGTTATCCTACATTCTTTTATAAAAAATTCTGATGTATTATTGGGGAAGATGTGTGCAACCACTATGTTCGGGTGATCCAGGGCGAAATTACTGTTAAAGAGATCAATGAGACCCATATTGTCCTAATCCCTAAGGTTAGTAATCCTCGTTCTATTACTCAATACGTCCCATTAGTTTATGCAATGTATCGTATAAGATTATTGCTAAGGCTTTGGTTAATAGATGAGTGATTTTCTCAATCTTTATGTACATGAGACACAAGGGGCTTTTATCCCGGGGCGTCAGATGGGCAATAATGTTCTAGTAGCCTACGAAATTCTTTATATGTTGAAAAGAAAAAAATGGGGAAGGAAAGGTAATTTTGCCCTTAAATTGGATATGTCTAAGGCATATGATCTGGTCGACTGGGACTTTCTAGCTGGTATGTTGGTTAAGTTGGGCTTTCATAAGGATTGGATGACTCTCGTTATACACTGTGTTGCATCGGTTTCATATTCTATTAAGGTTAACGACTTCCATAGTAATCAATTTAATCCGACTAGAAGGTTAAGGGAAGGTGATCTATTTAGCCTTTACCTTTTCTTATTGTGTTCTGAAGGACTTTCGGTGAGTTTGGTTGCGGCTCAGGAGGATAACAGAGTTAAAGGGATTCGTATAGGAATAGGAGACTTGCATATAACCCATATGTTTTTTTACCAACGACAGTATCCTTTTTGGGGAGGCTACAAGGAAAGGTGCAGAGAATATGTTCAAAATTGTTAATGAATATGAAAAGGCTTCAAGAAAAATTATTAATTATGATAAATCTCTATTATATTTTGGTAGTAATGTTGATGAATCAGATCGGATGACAATAGGGAATATCTTAGGTGCCTTGGTGTCTCAAAGTCCTAAGAATTATCTAGGATTGCCTATGATGGTTGGGCGTAATAAGAAGCGAGCCTTTGCTCATTATGTGGATAAAATTAAGAATAGACTTAGCAGTTGGAATATCAGATTTTTGTTTATGGGAGGGAAAGAAACAATGATAAAATTCATGCTGTAAGCTCTCTCCGTTTACGCGATGTAGTGTTTTTTATTTCTGATATCATTGTGTACTACCATTGAAAATGTTTTAAATGGTTTTAGGTGGAGAAATTCAATGTCATTTAGAGGATTACACTGGAGCTCATGGAAATTGCTTTACTTACCCAAGCCGGTTGGAGGCTTAGGATTTCATGACCTATCTTTGTTTAATTTATCTCTACTTACGAAACAGATTTGAAGAGTTTGGTCTCAACCAGACTGCCTATTAGCATGTGTTTTAAAAGCCCGATATTATTCGCATTCTGAATTTCTATTGTGAAACAGTATAGGATTTGATGTTGTAACTTCGCTCCATTCCATTACAACCTCAAGGACATTAAGATATGCTTCATTGTTTTAATTCAACCCATTGTAACTAAGGGGTATGTGATTCGCCATTGTCGCTTCAAATTGCTCCTCTTTAGCTTTAGGGTCGTAAGATTCGCCTTTGTAGCTTCAATCTAGCCCTTTATAGCTGTGAGATTTGCTTTTGCGGCTTCAATCTGCTTCTCCTCATCGTCAAAGTATAAGATTCGTCGTTGCGACCTTAATCTAGTTCTCCTTATCTTTAGAGTATAAGATTCGTCGTTACGATTTCAATCTTTCCTTTCACGTCTCTAAGGTATAAGGTTCGCCATTTCGGCTTCAACCTTTCCCTTCATATCTCTAGGGTACAAGATTTTCCATTACGTCTTCAATATTTCCCTCTCTAAGGTACAAAATTCGTCGTTGCGGCTTCAATCTTTCCCTTAATATCTTTAGGGTATATGATTCAATGTTTCCTCGGTTCATCTCATCATTTCGTGGGAATGAAACCTATAGAATATGCTTTTATGGACCTTTATGCAGGCGAAATTATTAGGATGTCATCATCGAAATGAATCAAATGCTCCTAACTAAATGAGTATGCATGATATTGGCATGAATTTCAGATTTAAAAATGATTTTCTTTGTCCTTAGATTGACATATTTGTCATTTGTCCAAATTCTATCAATGGTGTGTCGCCATTTTTCCCTTTCTGGTTTGGTGCTTTTGACATGAAACCCAAAGAGGTAGTCGTAATCTGAACTATTTGCTTCAGGAGCGCTCTAACCGTCGGGTTTGTTTATTTCCAACAAGTGGTCCTGTTTTAGGTCCCTATACTATTTAGAAATTTTCCAAAGCGATATGCAGAAATCCTTTCATTCCTTATATCGTTAGACCACTAATTGTTATTTCAATGCAAAAATGCTTGAACAGGATTGTAAGGTGGATAAAATTAAATTTTATTGGCGGCAAACTTGCATAATGATAATATTTAAAATCATTGGTCCACTAACCATTATTTCGATGCAACAATGCTTGAAAAAGGTCGCAAGGCAGATAAAATTGAATTTTATTAGAGGCAAAACTCGCATGAATTAAAAGATTAAAAACGACCCACATTGGTCAAAAGTTGTCAAACATAAGGTGAGCAAAGAATTGAGTTAGTTGCCCCAGATATCAAAGTATGAGTTTCGCTGAGTAAACATGATGAGGACCATTCTGAGCTTGACATGTGTCCATGAAACTTGGAGTACTTTGTCGATGCCTCAAGGTGTAAAGTTTCTCCACCTTTTTACTTTTGAGAGAGAAAATCGTTCATGCCCCTTCTTTGATTCAAATTTGAGCCACCCTTTCGGGTTTTCAACTCAAATCTTCTTAGCTTTTGAGATGCCCTTTATGGGTTTTCACCTTGACCACTCTTTTTTCTTTTTCTCTTTTTTTTTTCTTTCTTCTTTCTTTTTTTTCTCTTGTTTTTCTTTCTTCTTCTTTCTTTTTTTTTTGGTGAAATTCCTTCTTCATCGAATCCGTGTTCACGGGGTTTGGTGGATCTTTTCCTTCCATCTCGGTCAAAATTGAAGCTCCTTTAAATAAGGCTTTCTTCACCTCATGGAGCTCTTCCTAATTTAGCAATCATTTTCCTTGGAAATCCTTTTGTAGGCAAGAAGCTTTTCAAAACCAAAGCTCCATTGTGGAATTTTTTAGAGCGGATCCTTCTTTGTCATAAGCCCATGTCATTTGTTTTTGGTACGTCTGATCATGATGGATAGCTTTTAGCATTTTTTCTTGAATCAAGTTTAGCTGACCGCGTCTGGATTGGATCCATTCTGCTTCATTAGTTCTAACAAAATTTGGAAGGAAGAAAACTTGACTCCAATGGGTAGGACTGCTTTCATTCCATAAACTAGTAAGAAATATGTTGCCCTAGTGGATGTTTTGACAGAGGTTCGATAAGCATAAAGAGCAAATGATAACCTCTTCTGCCAATCTTTGTAGATCTTTGTCATTTTCCAATGATCTCTTTTATGTTCTTATTAATTGCCTTCATTGCCCCACTTACTTTTGAACAATTTGGTGCCGGATTGTGATACTTGATCTTGAACTAATTGCAGACCTTTGTTGTTGTGCTTTTGTTCAAATTCAGTATGTCGTCAGATATGATCCTTTTTGGCATTCCATATAAACATATAATCTCTTTCTTGTCGACCTTGTGACATTAGCATAGGAAGTAACTTCTATCCTCTTGGTACTGTAATCAATGACCATGAGAATGAATTGATGCTCATTATAAGTCTTTTGCAAAGTTGGCCCAATGACATCCATGCTTCACATAGCAAAAGGCCATGGCGTGAATAGTTGAAGGAGATAAACAGATTTTCAAGATGCCCTTTGCGGGTTTTCATCTTGATTTTCTTTTTTTTTCTCTTTTTTTTTGGGGTTTCAATATGCCCTTTGCAAGTTTTCATCTCGATCTTTTTTTTTACCTCATTTTGTAAATGCACATCAGGCATCATTCTTCGAAGTTTCTGCTGAACCAGATTACATTATTCCTTTATAGGAGCATGTGTCACAACATCAGTTCCTTAAACTCGATATGCTTTGATAGGACCATGCGAAGACCTTTGGATTCTCGAAGCAGTTTGCCTTGTTTCCACAAAGATAAATGCTCAATTCTCACTTACTATCATAACTCTTCGAGGTGATATTCGTTTCTTGTCTTGCTCAACCATCCATAGCAGATCGAGAGACAAGTTACATTTTTTATCATCTTCGAAGTCCTGATGTTTTTCTTAACACATGTTCATCTCAAAATGAGGTTCCATTTCAACAACAACGTCGCTCATATGCTTGATATCAAGGGACCAAACATAAAGACAAAAGGGGATCCAAAGAATAATTGAATCAAAGAATGGTTAATTGTGGTATGATCGAATGAGAAGAATTGTAAGATGTTTTCCAAATTGGATAAAAACAATGCATCATATTATTGAAATAAAAAAGAATGGTCAGGTGCCCTTTATAAAAGGATCCCTACTGCTCTCGGGCTTAGAGTGATAAGTGTGTCCTGAATATTACTCTAGAAAAGTCCTAAAACTACAGAAAGTTCCTCCATAGTCTAGTTGTCCAAAACACTTCCAAGGGTATAGAGACGAACTCTCATTAGGTTCCACTCTCCGTTCTCTTATTCGGATATGACTTTTAGCTCAATATATTTTTCAACATTCCCTCATTATCTTGATTTATCATGTTTCCTCGTAGTTTTCGTTCAGAGTTTATAACACCCCTTTGACACGATTATTGTGGGGACTTTTTTTATTTTTATTTTTTTGAAAATTAATGCATGCAATGAAATGTAATGCTAATGAATGCATGTATACATATGTAAGAAAAGCATTGATTCTTAGTTCAATTCTATTAGAAAAACTTTATTAGAAAACAAATTTCTTTACATAAGGTATATATGGTCGTGCTTGAATGCTCAAAGTCTTAATCTTCACGAGAAGCTAAGCTAATTTTGCCCCAATTTGACTTCGATTTCAGGCTCAAAACGTCAGCTTGAATGGCTACAGCCTGTAAGTGGTTAGCCACTTCTCGTACTTAAGCCAAATTTTTGCTCGCAACATAGTCCCTATCTTTGACCTGCCACTCAAAGCGTTGGAGTTGTTTTTTCAATATTCACTATTTGTTTCCTCGGTTTCTTCGAGAAGCTCAACTCGTAGTTCACAACTACGTAGTGAGGCTTCAAGTTCTTCTACCTTTTAACTTATCATTCTTGGTTTGGCTTACCTTTCAACTCAGTCGCAAATTCGAAATTTCATCATCTATATGCCCTAATGCCTTAGGGAAAATGATTGACCCATAAAAGCTTAAGGCAAAGACGTCGTCCTTTTTCCTTGCGTCAAGGTGTACCAAGATTGAGTCATGCAAGTTCTTCTAAGTGGTACATTTGTTATCTTATTTTCTTATAATTCGAGCCGCGACTCATTTCTCGCTCATCTAGATTATTTTCATCAACCTCTTTAAAAAGAGTTGAAACAATAGCGGCTCTAGAGTAGGCTTTATCGACTTGAATCCTCGGGCGATGAAGTAGAGTTGTGTACTCTTCTGTTGTGGGCACTATGTCTATGTTCCCAAAAGTGGGATTCCAATACTGTGCTAGGGCTTGGAAAAGATGTGTATCCACTTTCCTCGAGTAGGTAAGACATATCACCATATTCGCAGTAGAACATTTACCTCGTTTCGTCGCCCATATTTCTTTCGGCTCTTGCAAACTATTACGAGTTACTTTATTTGGGTGTAATCTCAAAACTTTGATATGTGCCCCTTTGACGGGCTATCAGCTTTTCGCGTTGTTTTTCTTTTGACCACATACGCACAACCGCATTGTCTTCTTTCTTATCAAGAAAATCGTTTACTTATGACCAGTTCTCTATTTAGTAATTGAACACGAATCAACACTTTTCTTTTTGAAATGAAAATGCAATGCAAACAGGTTCAAAAGAAATAAGTTAGTATGATCAATACAGGAATAAATCTTGAAAACAAATTGAAATTAAAAGCAAAGAACAATAATATAACCATATTTCTTACATCTTATTCGGGTAGCTACAAAAGGTTCGACACAGTTCTACTTAAGGTTAACTCTTAAGGCTCATTATGTGCGGTTTGAGTTCTAGAGTAAAGGTACCCAAACCAGCAAATCCCTCGATCCTCACCCATTATAGGCTCATATGGATGAGTTCGGTTTAAGGGGACACATTTCTCATATGTTTGCATGGAGGTGAAAACTTCACGAAAACAAAGGTACGAATATATGCCAAAAGCGATCATTATCCTGCACGGAGGTGAAGACCTCACGAAGGAGTAGTTTCTTATTTCCACTTAAAAGATGTAGTAACACTTACGCAATGCATGTGAAAAATAATCCTATGTCCTAGCAATATTAATACAAACATGATTAACAAAGCAACACATGAAGAATGAAATGCAAAGGGTTGCAAATTTAAATCGAGTCTTTAATTTTTAACAAAAAGTCCACAAATAATCCGCTTGTGGCTTGACTTTCTTATTGATCACCAATGGAGTCGTCAAGCTGTAAAAAACCCTTTTTTTTTTGAAAAAATCTTGACTTATCTTGAAAAACGAAAATGGAGTCGCCACCAATAATATTTTTAAAATATGTGTAATTGGATCACTTTGTAAGATATTTAAAATCATTAAAATTATTTTGGTCTTTGAAACCATAAAACAGATTTAAGAGTCGATTACGCATGAGAAATGATTAACACCTCCATACGCCCAAAAATTGGTACCTAATCGATTATTGAAAGTCTTATTTGTTGAAAATTAAAACCTCAAGAAAAATTTAAATTGCGATCCTTAAATGCATGAATATCAATGTTTATTTTTTTAAAAAAATTATGAAGAAAGCTCGTTATTTTGAATTAATCGAGAAGAAAAGTCACATGTAGTAAGTTAGAACACAACAATTCGAATTTTCAAAAATAACAAGCATTTCTAATTATTTTCTCAAAATCTCGTATTTTTAATTTTAAATAGGGTATTCAATTTTCTCAGTTCAAAGAAAAAAACCCAGTGAGTTAGTGCATAATTCTCTCAAATTCCCGGAATAAGGACATTGCCTCGATTTTTAAAACAATTTATGTATTTTTTGAATGAATTAAAATGTCATGCAAAAATAAATATGTACATAATTTACAATAATGACAAAATAAATAAATAAAAACAATACATGAATAAAATAAATTAAATTAATACAATTAGTAACACAATAAAATAATAATGATAATAAATGTCAATCAATTAAGAATATTCTCAAACCATGGAATCAAATTAATATAATTAGATGAAAAATTGAAAAAAATAAAAATGCTACATATAAAAATAATTAACCAATAACTAAATCTCATTCAATAAGGTAAATATGCAAATAATAAAAAATATGGGTAAAAAATAAAAAATAAAAAAAGTAAATAATTAAAATCATGAAAATTAAACAAATTAAAATCATGCAAATTAAATAAATAAAATCATGCAAAATAAATAAAATATAAGAGGGACTCAATTAAATGAATATTAAAGTATTATGGGTCAAAATTATAAATAGAATATATAAGTGGGTCAAATTAAATTAAGGACTCAATTGCAAACGCTAACAAATTAAAGAACTAAATTAAAATATAGAAAAAAATGCAAAAAAGATGAAATTGAGACATTTTAAAAAAAGGAAGGACCTTGGCAATAAATTTCTCATCCGCACAAAAACATGCGAATCCCATGTCCAACGGGACGTTTTGGAGCCTATTGAGTTAGGCTCAAAATGGCGTCATTTTGATTGTGGCATACAAGTAAAAAACTAAACAAAAATAAATCATTTTAAGCTTGTTTTGAAAAAAAAATTGCTTTGTCTCCTTTTTTTTCTCTCAAAAACCCCCATATCACCTGTCTATCGACCACCTTTCTTTCGTCGTGAACCATCGTTGACCGTCGATCACCGACGACGGTGACCACCACCTACTGTGATCGAAAAATCCCCAAAAAATATTAACTTGCTTTTAAAAAACTAACCCAGATATGAGGTTATTTAAAAATATACCTTAAATATTACTTTCTTACTTTTTCGATTGCTTGTATAGTTGCTCAAAAATTCCCTAATATTATTTTAAAAAAATTCGAAAAAAAATTTATATTCGATCTTCGTGTTTTTATAACATGTATTTACAACTTTTTTTTCGAATTTTCTAGTTGCGTGTAGATTTGAGTTGCGTGCAGATCGTAGGCAAGGGCAACGTCCGAAGGAAGTGACGACAGCGGCAACAGCATGGGTGAAGGTGTGGCGGCTAGAGACATTAGCAGCTAGGGTTTTCTCAAGTTTAGGTTTTTTTTTTTTGGGTTTAAAATTTGAGCTTGTAAAAAATTGGGTAGGGTATTTTGTGTATTGGGTATTTTGGGTTTTAAAATTTGTTTTTTAATTTTTATTTTGGGTTTAATAAAATTTGGATTTTATTTTATTCCATTTTATTTATAAATAAATAATAAAATTTGAGTTTTTGTAAAGGCCCGGACGAAATTGGGCTTGTACAATGGCTACATAATTTGTATTTTGAAAAATATTAATTACTATAAAATTATTAATTTGACAAAAATAAATTCTAAACAAGTGAAAAAAATTAAAACAAAATTATGATATGTATTATATTAGTCTAAAATAACAAGAAAAATGAACATCATATGTAATTTTATCTAATTATTTTAGTGCATATTTGTTGGGTTATTCCCTTTTTAATATTTAACATATGCTTATTTTCATCATCTGTTGATCTTTGATCGAGTTCATCATCATTTGGACTTGAATTTGCTTCATTAAGAATATCAAGATCTCCTTCTTCCATATCATATTCAAAGTATGAAAAATATCAATTCCACCTATGATTGAAATTATGAAATATACAATATGCTTATATAATCAAATCTTTTTTTTTATGCTATACTAAGGTGATGTTAATATGAGAAATATTTTTTTAAGACAACAAGTGTCTTTTCAACAGCGTTTCAAAGCTTTAAATATCTCAAATTAAAAAGTTCATGAGCTGTCAATGATGCTAATGTTTGGTACGATATGGTGCAGGAAAACATTTCTTATTTGTATAATTAACATCAATCTTATAATATTTGAGTTCATAGTCCAAATAATCTATTATTTTAATTATAAATATTTATATAAACTTAATTTAGAGGAAGACTTATGCTAAGGTGTATAATTTTTTATAATACGTAAATTAAGTAAAAAAAATTATAATATATCATCTTTATAAAAAATGTTTTTTTATTGTCCAAAACTTTCATAGTACTTATTATATATAATATAATTTTTTGTCATAACTTTAAAAAATTATTTTTTTATGAATAAGTATATTATAATTATAACATATAGCAATGTCACATAACAAAGTTACGTCCATACTTTTTAGTCATAATTTTTTATAAATAAATATACTATAACACTTTTATAACATTTAAATTATTTTTATAATAAATTTTTTAATCATAACTTTAAATTTTTTTGAGGTTTTAAATAATATTTTTTTATTATAACTTTATAAAATATACAATTTTTTATAATAAAATTTTTTAGTATTTATAATATAGGAAATTTTTTTTCATAACCACCCCAAATACTTATGTATGTTCATGCTTATAATATAATTTTTATAAAAATAATTTTTTAAAATTGAATTTAAGTGTAATTACTTGGTCATTACTTCAATTCTTACGCTCTTAAAAATTAGAAAGTGTGATTTAGTGCTCCAATTAGATCCAATTCAGTAAGACTCACCACTTACAATGGTTACCTATTATTGGCGAATCCAAGAGCTAACAAGGGCTTCGATCTCCCCTAAAATGAAAAATTTTCATTTAGACCTCTTAAATTTTAAAATTTTTAATGATAAAATTACATTTTACCTCCCTAAATGATAAAAATTTAATTTATTCCTTTAAAAATTATTAAAATATAAACTATTAAAATAATAAAATTACATTTTTACTACCATAAATATTTATAATTTAATTTCCATCCTCCTTCAAAAATTTCCTAATTTCACCACTAACCCAGATTCATTTACTATCTAGATTTCCTATCATTATCATAAATAAAATAGATAAAATATTAGTTGCTTGATGAGACTATTGAAACGTTGAATTGCATGAATGTGGAAGAATAGTGGTAGTTGATTTTGGCATTTTGATAGATGGCTGGAGGTGGTCTCTGGTGGGGACCCTACCCCTGGTTGGATTTACTTGGGGCATGCATGGACCATGGATTGACTGGGCAATATTAAAAAGAGTGAACACTGACCTGCAGCAAAGCCGCCGTCCACCAACCTTTTATGGGTCATTTCAACGCTGCCTTTCAGTCAACTTTGTCTTTCATCTAGGCTGTTGCTTTGAAAATTAGACTGAAGTTAATCTTTTCTACTCGTTTAAAAAATCAAAGACCTTGATGGTTTCTTTTTCTCAGCCAAAATAAAATTATTATTAAAAATAAAACTAACCATAAGGTTGGAAAAGATTTTTTGAAACAATTACAGCACGTTATTTATATCAATTTCCAAATAAATTAATGACATATCAGTATTTTTATCCTAAAAAAATTAAATTCAAATAAAAATATTAAAATTCAAAATAAAATTATTGATGTGACATTAAATTATTATAAATTTGTAATATTTCTATTTTATACAATCATATATCAACTAACATATACATATATCATGCAAAATGTATGTCCAATGAGTCATGTTTCATACATTAATTAGCATACTTGACACATTTAATTATATAATACCTACATTAAACAAGAAAGTATAATGAGTTCCATGAAAACATACATTCAAAAACTACAAAATAGCAGGATAACTCCCCTAATAGCTTCACGAGAAAGGATTGTATGAAATTATAATTCCACATCATTTCTATCCCTTTTCAATAAAAAAATGACAAATCAAATTTTTCTTCTTGATTTTCAGCTTTTTACTCTTGAAAAAATTCAAATTCAACTAAAAAAATTTAAAATCAAGAGGAAAAATCTAATCTATCATTCTCTTATTGAAAAGATATAAGAATGACGTGACATCAAAGTTTTATACAATCCCTTTTTTAGCTTCACTCTATCACTTTCTCTTTTCCCCTGGCTAGAACCTATTTTAGCAATCTCTTTCTCTTCATAAATCATATAAAAAATAAAGAGAATATTTGATGTACTGATCGATGCTTAAGTTTTATAACATGATCACTCATCATTAAGTAAAACAAAAAATAATGGAAGATTTATAAATAAATACTAATAATTGTATTTACACATAAATAATTAAAAATAAATGCTAAAATTCCAAACACTTAAACCCAAGATTATAAATATGAGAGTTATTTATATTTATTTAATAATTATGTTTGATGTTTAAGTATGTTTACATAAAATTATTATTATTTAGAAGTCCTCCATATTTTTTGTTTAATATAATGATGATGTAGGAGGCTTATGCATCGACGAAACATCAAATAGTTTTCCTAAAATTTATAGGTAAGGTCAAATCTAATAAGGGCTCACAAGGGGCTTGACTCCCTTAAAATGAAAAATTTTTCATTTAGTCCCTTTAAAATTTGTAAAATTTTAAATTAGTAAATATAAAATTATACGTTGGTTGCCCTTAAAAATGATAAAAATTTGATTTAATCATTTAAATATTATAAAAATATAGACTATTAAAATTGTAAAATTGCATTTTTATAATTATCAAAATTATAATTTAATTTCGATGCCGAAAAAAATTATATCGCTTCGCCGCGGCACACATTAATACATCATGCAACTAACATTAAGTTGCCATGTTAATGGCTCAACAACCAAATATTAACTCATAAATGTAAAATGGGATGATAGGATATTAAGGGAACATAAGTTCTTACATTGTTCACACTTTCTCACTCTAAATCAAACTTTCATAAACTAAGAAACCCTAAGTGAGTGGGTGACGAGGATGATAGTGAGAAATGACTCAAATATGATTTTTTTGAAGTAATATTATAAGAAAAAGAAGAAAAATGGTGAAGGTTTGAAGAGAATTTAGAAAAATATTGGCAAAAGAAGGAAATGAAAGCTTTTCTTTCTCCCAACAATGCTCGTTGGCTGGTTTTAGGAGAAAAATTAGGATTTTCACAATTAAAAATTCAATTAAAGTGGTAAAAATTTCAAAATGTCATAATGTGTGGCTAATTTTTTTTAATGCTAAAATTCAAAACTGTGGTTAGGGTGGTACCATATTTGTAAACATGTTGTCTTTTTAAGTTATGGATAGACCTGTTTATGGGTCGAGCTATTTGTTCAGACCCGAAGGCCTGTTTGAAATTTGGATGGGTTTGAGTAAAAATATTATGCCCGAAAAATGAGTTTGGGCAAAAAAATTAGGCCCGATTAAAATATGGGTCAGACTTGGGCTTGAGCATTCAAGGTCCGAACTCTATAACACCCAAAACCGGATAACATCATCGGTTAAGGTCCTGGGGTCTTTTCGATCATCTATCATAGATTATCTCTCAATATTACTTCTTTTAATCATATTTTAATAAATTAATACATTATGCACGACACAAATCATTAATTAATTATCAACACAACTCAATAAGGGCAAAAATGTCATTTCCACGATTTTTGGAGACTTCTACCAATATCTGTTGGACATGTATCTGTAATAGTCGAGTCAGTAAACAATTCAGAAATAGTGCAACTTTTTACCGATACTTGTGATAGTTCTACCGATACAAGTGTAACTTCTACCGATACTAAAAACTCAAGAGAGCTAAGAAGCCTTACCCTGCAACTTTTACTGATACAAGTACTCTAACTATCGATACTACTATGAACAGAACTACTGAAACTTCTTATGGTACTATCGATACAATGCAAGTCAGAAATCAACCTCTTTCCTACCTTGTACTTCTATCGATACATACAAGAGTTCTATTGGAACAAATAGGCAGAATTCAAATATTTACACAAGTTCATCAACCAAACTTCATTTCATAAACATATGGTATAAGTAGACCACACAAGTGTTCAAGATCAAGCAAGACATTACATTTTAGTGCTAGATGCCTACGCTCAACATTATGCAAGCATTCAAATGAGTTCAACATTCAACCAAAGTATTACAAAGCACCAATTAACCTCAAATCAAGCATTTACAAAATAACATCATCCAAGTACATGTCATATAACCAAGTGATGTAAATACTACCGAACGAGCTCTCGGGATAGTGTGATTTCTTCGAGATGATCTGATCTTCAAGCAGCAAAATAGAATCTACAAAACAACAACAAATTCACAAGTCAGCTTTCATAGGTTAACAAGTTTGTGCGTTTAATAATTTACTGAATAACATATGTTATACAATCTGTATATCAATCGAACTAGAACAGAACTGTACTTTAGTGATCTATAACCAGATTTCATCCTTTTTGACCAAAGGTCATTTTCTGTTACCAGTATAGGATGCTGCTCACACTAAGCTGACG
The DNA here is from genome assembly GCA_039519145.1 of Kokia cookei. Taxonomy (NCBI): domain Eukaryota; kingdom Viridiplantae; phylum Streptophyta; class Magnoliopsida; order Malvales; family Malvaceae; genus Kokia; species Kokia cookei. The sequence continues at coordinate 13,822,982 of CM076900.1, read as the reverse complement.
AGGACTCGCAACAAAATCGGTACCTCAGCCATCGATACGATATTTGTACATATAAATGTTCCCTAACGATGCTGCTCACACTAAGCTGATGAGAATATGCAAATCAAACATAAATATCAATCATTGTAGGGCCTGTAATCCATTCTTGGATTCATTTCACTTTACAGTGACTCACGATGCTGTAGAGAATCTATAACATCCGCGTTTTTGAACCAGAGTTGGAACAGTAATAGTGTCGAGTTAAGAGTTAGAATATGTGGTTAAAATAAGAAGTTTAGGAAAAATTAAGAATTAGAATGTGTAGTCTAAATAAGAAAGGTTAAGAAAATTCAAGGATTAATTAGTAATTGTGTGAAAGCATAAGGGACTAAATACCAATTTATCCAAATTGAATTAGGAGTCATCATGGGAATTAGATTGATTAAGGAGGGGCAAAAGAGTAATTTGGTGGAAGATATTTTTGGAGGCAAAGTTTTGGGCCAAAGTGTAAATTTGGAAGGCCTAGGGACTAAAAGTTCAGTTAAAGAGAGATATTTTAGTGGAAAATTCTGGAGAAATTGAGAAAAGAAAAAGGAAATAAAAGATGAAAATATCATATTGTCTTTAAAAAGTCCAACCTTCCATGTCATTCTTCTCCATCCAAACTTTTGCTTTTATTCCAATTTAGTCCCTTCACCATTGTTAAGCCCTCCAAACTTAAAAATCATCCATTTTCTTTGAAATTTCCTTAAGAAAGGCATAGAGGGAAGTTAGTATACACCTTAATTTATTTATAGAGTCCACTTTGAAGTGTTAAAATAGATAGGGATTGAATTAGAATTTTGGAAATTCAAGAACAAAGGTAAGAGATGATTCAATTTTCATGACATGCATGTATATTTACATAATCTAGCATGAAAAAGTATTAAATTTTAGTCTTAAGCTTATATGTGTTTGTATGAAATTGAAGAAAGAGGGAAGAAGGAGAAGGATCAAATTGAAGAAAAAGGAAAGAAGAAAGCTAAGGTGTGAGAAGAAATTATCTACAAGTGAGGTAAGTACTACAATTATTAAAAGACTTAGTAACAATTAAGTTAAAGTGTTCATAATTTTAATATATATGATTAATCATGATGAAAATAAGATTTTTAATTATAAGTATGATAATTATGTGTGATTGAATGAAATTTAGTATAAAGAAGCATGAGAAAGGAATTAATCTCATTGAAACAGTTTGGACAGAACAGAGGACCAACTTCGAAAATTCACCAAAAATTGTATAAAAAGAGCTAAGAGTTTAATTAAATATGTAATTAAATCTTAGTTTAGTTTCATATGGAAGAAACAATGAAATAAAAGGAATTTTATATTTCGAGATATACTAGTTTTAGTGTAATAAGGTTAGAGTAGATTCGGGTTCCCATGTTCTGACTTTGAAATATCATAGAAAAATTTAGAAAATTTATTATAGACTGAAATTTATATGGTTGAATCCTTAATGAGTCTATTTTCAAAAGAAACAGACAGGAACATCATTTAATCTCTGTACAAAAAGATAAATAATTTTTAGTGAAGAAAGGTCGAAACTGTCAGGTAGCAGAGAAGGGGTAAATTGAAAGAATTTACTGTATAAATTGGCTAAAGTAAAAATTATGAAATTTTTATGGTAAAAATATATTTGAGTCTAATTTCAGAAACATCAAGCGAATTTTATTTTCGAATTCTATATCTCAAGATATAAATAATTTAGTGACTGTGACGCAAGTGGACAGTTTTGAAAATTAATGTGAAAATAAGAGTAAAGAGGTATATGATGATATATATGTGAAGAATAGTGTATATGTGAAATATTATATGTTTAATTATAAATATTGATTATATGATAAAATGGTGATATTGTGAAAGCCATTGAGGAAATAAATGTGAGAAATACATGATTATGTATATGTGATGAAAAATGTATATATGATGTATAAGTTGTGAATAATTTGTGATCAAAATTGAAAGTGAAAGTGAAAGTGAAAGTGAAATTGGAATTGAAAGTGATATGAATTGTAAATTGAAAATCCCTATTAACTAGTATAGTTGGCATGCCATAGGATTGAAAAAGTTCAGGGATACTTCGACCTTGAGTCGATGAGACACTAGGTGTCATTATTTTACTTCGAATAGATTTAATGAGGTACTGGGTACCACTTTACTTCGGTTAGGCTGATGAGACACTAGGTGTCACTTTATTGTTTTGAATTTTTCAATGAGGCACTAGGTGCCATTTTGGTGTGTTTGGTTGGATCCGTGTGTACACCAAGGTCCGAGTCTTGTTAATAGGGTAAATAATGTGAAAAAGAAAGAATGTGCAAATTGTGACATTGAGGTAAGTGAAATGATAATCACATGAAAGGTAAGTACAATATATGTATAAGAAATCAAAGAATGATAACACTAAGTAAGCTAAGAGATTGGAATGACTAAAATGTGAAATGAGGAAGAATATGTGAATTCATAACACTACTGTAAGTTAAATGTTATACACATAAAAGGTATGTATTTTACATGAATTAATAATTATATGAATGAGTTTGAAATATGTGATTAAAAGATGAATCATTAATGACTTTTGTAGTACTTACTAAGCCTTCACCGGCTTAACGCGTTTATTTCAACACGTAGGTATAAGACCTCTAAGAAGCTAAGGTTGGATTAGGTGTCTCTCATCAAATCACATAAACATCGAAAGATTGCAAGGCAAGGTATATTTATTTTGTGTGAAATGGAATGTACAAATGGTATACCTATGTGTCTCTAATGAATGGGTTATCAATATTGCTTTGAAAATTTACATGAATTGAATGAAATGGTTAAAATTGTGTTTTGGACTGATTTGAAATATTGGGGAAGTTTTTAAGTTGTTTCAGGGGGTTATTACTAAGTTTTCGGCTATATTTACTGATTTTGAGACAGAGGTATCGATATTTTAAGTTGGTAACGATACCAAAGTTCTAGAATGCCCCATTAGTTTCATTTTTAAGCAAAAGTATCGATATTTGCCCTGTTTTGAGTAAAAATTACATTTTCATTATTTTCAAACTGGTTTTAAGTCTCGATTTTGATTATACTTGATTATTTTGTGATATTTTGAGTAAAACGATTCAATTGCACAGTATTTGAAAGAAAATTTTGTTATACTCGTTTTTAATTCTCTGACACTGTATGTAATACTTTTATACCGGGTTTACACATGTGAGCAGGGTGTAGGGGTGTTACATTTGTCAATTTCTCTAGAATTTTTCACTAAAATATCTCTCTTTAATAAAAATGGTAAAATTAAACTTTTAGTCCCTAGGCCTTCCAACTTTACACTTTGGCCAAAACTTTGCCTCCAAAAATATCTTCCACCAAATTACTCTTTTGCCCCTCCTTAATCAATCTAATTCCCATGATGGCTCATAATTCAATTTGGATAAATTTCTATTTAGTCCCTTATGCTTTCACACAATTACTAATTAATCCTTGAATTTTCTTGACCTTTCTTATTTAGACTACACATTCTAATTCTTAATTTTTCCTAATCTTCTTATTTTAACCACATATTCTAACTCTTAACTCGACACTATTACTGTTCCAACTCCGGTTCAAAAACGCGAATGTTACAGAATCCTTAACAAATGCAGGATCTCAACCTGTTTCAATCTTTGGCACAAGCCCGGAAAACTCTCCTTTCATTGTTTCCATCTTTCTCGTTTCCAATCATCGTTTCCCATTTGCAAAAGTTGTAAAGAAAACAATAATGTGCAATTACAAATCATCCAAATTTTTACTTTAAATCACATAATCAAATCATTTAACACAATTTGATCCTTTTTGGGAAAATTATGAAATTACCCTTAACATCACACTTTTATTCAATTTAGTCCTTAAACACAAAACATGCAAAATAATAATTTCTTTCTAAACCTATACCAGCCGAACATCAATGGGTTTATGCTTTTACCCTACAAGCAGCTATTCAATAACCAATACATGAAATTTCACCATTTTAACATTTTAGTCCTTAAACCTTAATTTCATCCAAAATCATTTAACAAAAATATCCAACCCAACCATCAAAAGTAGCCAAGAACAAGCTTATTCAAAAATGGTAAAGTTTATAACATTTGATAGATTAACAAATTAGTCCTTGAGTTAGCTAGATTAAGCTAATACGAACTCAAAAACATAAAAATTACTAAAAACGGGTAGCAATAGCTTAATCAAATCAAAGTTCAAAGCTTGGAATGAAACCCTAGATCTCCCCCTTGTTGTTGCCGAAGAAGATGGTGAAATTAAATGAAATTATGCTAATTTCTTCTTTAATTTCACTTTTATACTAATGACAATTTTGTAAATATTTAGACTTTCATAATTAGTTTTATTAATCATTTAATTAACCTTAATTAAACTTATTTATAATTAATATAACTCATGTTAATCAACCCACTAAAACACTTTAGGTTAATTTGCTCACTTGGTCCTTCTAATTAACCAATTCAACTTTTGCACCTTTTGTGATTTAATCCTTTTTACTCAATTCACTATCTGAACATTAAAATTCCATAACTAAATTTTAATACGATGCTAATGACATCATAATTAATAAAATAAATAAATTTATGACTCAACTTGCTAGAGTTGTGGTCCCGAAACCACTGTTTCCAATACCACTAAAAATCGAGTTGTTACAACTCTCCCCCCATAGGGAATTTAGTCCCGAAATTTCTTACCAGTAAACAGATTAGGGTACTGTGATCTCATCAAGGCCTCTGTCTCCTATGTCTCCTCCTTTAGCCTGTCTCGATTCCATAGGACTTTCACTAGAGGTACTCTTTTATTTCGCAGCTCTTTTAGGTCACGAGCCCAAATTTTGATCGATTCCTCTGAATACGATAGATCCGACTGTATCTCAACCTCACAGGGTGTAATCACATGAGAAGGATATGATTTGTACGGTCTCAGCATTGTAACATGAAATACGAAATCTTCTCAAGTTTCGGTGGTAAAGCCAATTTATAAGCTACAGGACCAACCCTCCCGAGGATCTCATACGGCCCAATAAACCATGGACTCAACTTGCCCTTTCTACCAAATTGCAACACCTTCTTCCAAGGTGAAACTCTCAGAAAAACTCGATCTCCAATGGCAAATTCTATATCCTTCCTTTTTAGATCTACGTAAGACTTCTGTCGATCAGATGCTACTTTTAAATATTCACGGATTACTCGAACCTTGTCTTCGATCTCGTATATCAAATCGATCCCAACCAACTTAGGCTCACTTAATTCAGACCAATACAGTGGTTTTCTGCATTTCCTACCTTATAGTGCCTCAAACGGTGTCATTTTTATGCTAATCTGATAGTTGTTATTATAAGCAAAATCTACTAATGGTAGGTACTTCTCCCAACTGTCCTCGAACTTGAGTATACAACATCGCAAAATATCTTCCAAAATCTGTATCACTCGCTCTGACTAACCATCTGTCTACGGATGGTATGCAGTGCTGAAGTTCAACCTGGTTCCCAAAGCTTCATGCAGCTTAACCTAGAACCTCGAGGTAAAACGTGGATCCCTGTCGGAGATAATTGATGTTGGCACTCCGTACGGTTGCATAATCTTTGATACATACAACTCAACCAACTTCTCTAATGAAAAATCCACCCGGATAGGAATAAAATGAGCTGATTTCATCAATCTGTCCACTATAACCTAGATCGAATCTTTCTTCTATGGTGCCACCGGTAATCCTATAACAAAGTCCATAATGACTCACTCCCATTTCCACTCTAGAATGGTAATAGGCTGCAACAATTAAGACGATACCTGATGCTCAGCTTTTACTTGCTGGCACATGAGACATCTAGTCATGAACTTAGAGATTTCCCATTTCATACCTGGCCACCAATACGTCTTCTTCAGGTCGTTATACATTTTCACACTCCCTGGATGTATAGAATAAGTACTGCTGTGAGCTTTTGTCAAAATGTCTCGTCTCAAGTCAGAATCACCAGGTACACACACTCTAACTCGAAAATACAACATACCATCAGCATTAATAGTAAACCCAGTAGTGGTATCATTCTGCATATGTTCTTTCTTAGTTAAAAGCTTTGAATCATCTCTTTGCAACTCTCAAATCCATTGTAGAAATGACGGTCTCATTTTGAGTTCGACAGTAAAAGAACCATCTCTCTCTAGTGACAAATGAGCATTCATTGCCCTCAATGCAAATAACGATTTTCGACTCAAGGTATCAGCAACAACATTAGCCTTTCCCGGATGATAATCAATCACAAGGTCATAATCTTTTAATAATTCTAAACATCGGCGTTGTCTCAAGTTTAGCTCTCTCTGCGTCATCAAATATTTCAAACTCTTATGGTCGGTGAACACATGACATCTCTCAACATATAGATAGTGATGTCAAATCTTTAATGCAAAGATTATGGCAGCTAACACCAAATCATGAGTCGGATAATTCTTTTCATGTGGCTTTAATTGACGAGAGGCATAAACTATCACTTTCCCTGCTTGCATCAAAACACATCCCAAACCAATCAAAGATGCGTCGCTATAAACAATAAATTCTTTCCCTGACTCAGGCTGCGTCAACACCGGAGCTTCTGTTAACAATTTCTTTAGCTGATCAAAACTCTGTTGGCATTTTTTTGACCAAACAAACTGGATGTTCTTTTGTAGCAACTTCATGATCGGCATAACTATTATAGAGAAATCTTTCACAAACCGACGGTAATAACCTACTAATCCCAAGAAGCTACGTACCTTCGAAACATTGTTCGTAACCTTCCAATTGAGAATAATTAAAATTTTGCTTAGATCGACTCATATTCTTTCCACGGATACCACATGACCCAGAAAACCAACCTCTTGAAACCAAAACTCGTATTTGGTGAATTTCGCGTACAACTATTTTTCTCGCTAAATGTACAACACCTTTTTTAGATCTTAAGTATGCTCTGACTCTGTCTTGGAATAAATCAGTATGTCATCGATAAACACCACTACTAATCTATCCAATTGAGGCTGAAAAACTTGGTTCATCAAATCCATGAATGCTGTTGGAGTGTTAGTAAACCCGAACGACATGACCAGAAACTCATAATGTCCATACCTTGTTCTGAATGTTATTTTCGACACATCACAATATTTCACTCGCATTTAATAATAACCTGATAGAAGATCTATCTTGGAAAATAAGGTTGCAGCTTTCAACTAATCAAATAACTCGTCAATACGAGGCAACGGGTATTTATTCTTTATTGTTACCTTATTCATCTGTCGGTAGTCTATACACATTCTCATTGAGCCATCTTTCTTCTTCACAAATAGCATAGGTGTACCCTAGGGCGATACGCTCAGTCGTATAAAACCTCTGTCCAACAATTCTCAAAACTGAGCCTTTAACTCTTTCAACTTCTTCGATGCCATTTTGTACGGTGGAATCGATATCAGTGTGGTACCAAGTATCAAATCAATACCGAACTTCACTTCTCGAATAGGTGATAAACCTGATAACTCTTTTGAAAACACATCTGTAAACTTGTTAATAATTGATACCTTTTTCAACTCTATCCCTGAATCCCGTGTGTCGAGTATGTAAGCCAAAAATGCTTCACAACCTTTACGAACCATTTTCTACGCTGAGATAGTTGAGATCACTCTGGTTTCACTGTTCAATCTGTCGGACTCAATTGTGATTAGCTATCGAGCATTTCAAATCAATCTGTCTTCGCTTGCAATTTACAATGCATCATGCTCAAATAACCAATCCATACCCAAAATCACATCGAACACGGTGACAGGTAATAGCATTAGGTCAGTAGAAAATTCACAGCCCTAGGCTTTCAATGGATATTTACGACACAACAGATTAACAATGACACTATTGTGACTTGTACAACAAATTCAGTTGACTCAACCGACAGATTTTTATCAGTTGCTAATACAGTATAAATATATGAATGAGTCAACCTTATATCAATCAAAGCAAACACAATATCATTAAAAAGATAAAATATACCGGTCACAACATCGAGAACAACAGCCTCTTCTTTAGCTCTGATAGCATATGTCTGTGCAGGTGCTTTAACCTCAAATCTGGTTACATTACCCCTATTATTACCTCGATTTTCGCTTGCACTACTGCTTTGTCCTGAGCTTCTGACTTTCTACGGAGTAATAGGGAGTTTCACACTCTGATCCTCTTTCACTTTCGAAGTCATTGGGCAGTTTCACATGAAATGATATGTACCTCCGCACTAGTAACAAGCCCTTTTTGTCTTTCGAAACTCGCCCGTATGGTACCTTTTGAAATTATTGCATGCTCGATTAGGTGCATTACGAACACTAGCTACACTATCTACAGGACGATTTTGAAATTTAGACTATGGTGGCCCTGATCTGCTCCTGCTCAGAAATTCAAAAGAGACTACCTCATGAGTTTTATTTTTTGAATTTCTTCGACGGTGGCATAGAAAAAGTCATGGTGGGATTCTTCTTTCTGAATTCACGAAACATCTTCTCTCTCTACCTCTTATTATTGTAAATTTCTTCCATCTTTTGAGCTCTATCTATCAGAACCACAAACAGTCGTAACTCTGAACTACCTACCATCATCTTAATTTCATCAGTTAACTCATCTTCAAAACGGACACACATAGCTTCATCTATCGGTATGATCTCTTTAACATATTTGCTAAGATGCACAAACTCTCATTCATATTCTACCATTATCTTGTTTCTCTGTCTTAATTTTAAAAATTCTTTCTTCTTTTTGTCGAGGTACCGTTTGCTGACATATTTCTTTTTGAACTCTGTCTGAAAGAATTCCCAGTTAACTTCATTCTCGAGAACCACTGTTAAGATCGTCGTTCACCAACTGTCGCTAGTTAGGGTCTCGAGGTCTTTTCGATCATCTATCGTAGATTATCTCAAAATATTAATTCTTTTAATCATATTTTAATAAATTAATACATTATGCATGTCACAAATCATTAATTATATATCAACATAACTCAATAAGGAAAAAATGTCATTTTCACGAATTTTGAAGACTTCTACCGCTACCTATTGGACAAGTATTAGAAGTAGTCAAGTTAGTAAGCAATTTAGAAACAGTGTAGATTTCTACCAATACTTGTGACAGTTCTACCGATACAAGTGTAACTTCTACCGAAACAAGTCATGCTTCTACCGATACTAAAAACTCCAAAGAGCTAAGAAGTCTTACCCTGCAACTTTTACCAATACAAGTACTCAAACTACCAATACTACTATGAACAAAACTACCGAAACTTCTTATGGTACTACAGATACAATACAAGTCAGAAATCAACCTCTCTCCTATCCTGTACTTCTACCGATACATGTAAGAGTTCTACCGGAACAAGTAAGCAGAATTCAAATATTTACAAAAGTCCATCAACTAAACTTCATTTCATAAACGTATGGTATAAGTAGACCACACAAGTGTTCAAGATCAAACAAGACATTACATTTTAGTACTAGATGCCTACTCTCAACATTAAGCAAGCATTCAAATGAGTTCAACATTCAACCAAAGTTTTACAAAGTACCAATTAACCCCAAATCAAGCATTTACAAAATAACGTCATCCTAGTACATGCCATATAACCAAGTGATGTAAATACTACCGAACGAGCTCCCGGGATAGTGTGATTTCTTCGAGATAATCTGATCTTCAAGCAGCAAAATAGAATCTACAAAACAATAACAAATTCATAGGCAAGCTTTCAAAGCTTACAAATTTGTAAAGTTTAATAATTTATTGAATAACATGTGTTGTAAAATTTGTAAATCAATTGAACCAGTTTAGAATTGTACTTCAGTGATCTATAACTAGATTTCATCCCTTTTGACCAAAGGTCATTTTCTGTTACCAGTATACGATGCTGCTCACACTAAGCTGATGAAGACTCGCAACAAAAGCGTCACCTGAACCATCGAAACGGTATCTGTACATATAACTATTCCCTAACAATGTTACTCACACTAAGCTGACGAAAATATACAAATTAAGCGTAAATCTTAGCCATCATAGGGCCTGTAATCCATTCTTGGATTTATTTCACTTTATAGTGACTCATGATGCTGTAGAGAATCCGCAACAAATGTAAAATCTCAGTCATCGGACTTGTTTCAATCTTTGGCTCAAGGTCGGAAAACTCTCCTTTCGTTGTTTCCATGTTTCTCGTTTCCAATAATCGTTTCCCATTTGCAACAGTTGTAAAGAAGGCAATAATGTGCAATTATAAATAAGAATTTAACATTACGAACTTACCAGACTGAATTGTAGTTATGAATAAGCTCCAAGGACTATTCTGTTAATTTCCCTTTTTTGCGATTTGTGGAACGATCGTAATCTAAATAAAAAATCATCTAGATTTTTACATTAAATCACATAATCAAATCATTTAACACAATTTGATCCTTTTTGGGAAAATTCCGAAATTACCCCTAACATTTCACTTTTATTCAATTTAGTTATTAAACACAAAACATGCAAAATAATCATTTTTTTCTAAACCTATACCAGCCAAACATCAATCAGTTTATGGTTTTACCCTGCAAGCAGCTATTTCATAACCAATACATGAAATTTCACCATTTTAATCCTTAAACCCTAATTTAACCCAAAATCACTTTACAAAAAGATTCAACCCAAACATAAAACATACAAATCATCCACTTAATTTCAGGAGATAAATTTAGCTTTAGTCAATAGGTGATCCAACTATTATTGAATAAAATCATCCACTTAATGAAGTTACACAAAGTAAGATTGATGAATTCAAACTTGTTAACAAATATCTTATGTTTATTTCTCTTCTCTTATTTGTTTACTACCTTTATCATGTCCACACCTTTGTTTAAACATTTGTCTAAACATCAAATTAAATAGAGAGCGATCTCAGGTTCTAACAACTAATATAGTTTGATTAGTTAACTATTAATTTTTTATTAATTAAAGAACAGTTAATTCTTAATGATTACTATAAGTACTAAAACTATATTTAGTTCAGTGTAATGGAATAGTCATTATAACTCAATTCAATGAGCCCATTTTATTTCTTTGTTTGGTTGGATGGAATAACCATTACTGATGTATTCCATTACAATTTTATGCAAAAAAAAAAAAACACAGTTTCTATTCCCTTTGCTCGCAACCGAATCCCTATTCCTTATTTAGACCTCTCCAATTTTACCCTCAGAAATCTCTTTCAGACCTCTCTCTTTCATGCATAAACTCAGACCAAAATAAAAAAGCAGAAGGAGAGAGAGCAAGAGAAAAAAAATATAGATTTCATATTAGTCTATTCTCTTATCGACAAATTGGTTTAGGTTTCATGATCCTTTTTTTCTTGTCATAACCTAAAGCAGTTCTAACCGGGAACCTTCCGTTCACCAGATTTGTGGAGGTGAGTATTCAATTTCGACTTCTTTCACCTGGGTAACAAATTTCATTTGAATTGCAATTTCTTAATTTTAGTTTTATTTGTTTACATTAGAACTGTTTTTGGACAGTAATGATGGATGTTTTACATTGGGATGGAACCCTTTCTACAAAGTATTTCAGAATTGGTGCTTTCGCGTTTGCTCAGAAATGGGAAAGTCGTAACTTAGCTTTTCTCCCATGGCCGTGGTTTCCTTGTCCTAAACACCCTTGGCTTCCTCCTCCTAAGGTTACAACTCTTCTCACTCTTTTTTGATCAATTCTTGTTGCAAAATCATTTACTGCTTTTAAAGGAATCGACTTGTTTTTAACTTTTGCAGGAGGAGGGCTACTTGTCACTAGAAAAGATATGCATTTCCAGGCCAAATGAGGTCCAGTCTCGAGTCATTTAATGGATCATATTTGATTATTTAACAAAATGGTAAAAATTCCCTTATTTTTCTTCTTTCTTTTGGGTGCAGGAAGAAGATATTGATCAAATTAGTCAAATTGACACCGGGGAAGAAGAGACCTGTTGTTGAGGAAACAAAGATGTTCTTGATGATGCCACATTGGTACATATATTTTGATTGGTTTTTCCAGTTAATTTGATTTCGTCAAATGTAAAATTTCATGTGTAACTTGGGAGTAAAACATGGGATTTACTAGTTTTGTTGCCTGATTTACTATTGCCTGACTTTGATCATGCTCTTGTTGGGTTTCTAGGTTCAAAGCAATCATCATGAATTACATTACTGTGACTTTCATAAAGTGCACATGTGCAGTGTTCTGGTCGTCAAAGTTGAGCATCCTGTTTCTTTCTCTTCACTATATGAATTATTCTGTTGACGGGATGAAGATTCATTTATGATATGTAGAAGGTGATAGTTGTGCATTTTAATTTCTTGACTATGAGTGGTTGATATTTAAGTTTGTGATAATCACACTAGATCTTTCTTTATACTAGTTTTGGTGGTGATGGCAATAAGCAGAGAATATTTCTAACAGTTTAGGTTTTAGCTTCGATGACATTTTCAAGAATCAACCTTGAAGCTTCGTTCTAGCTGTTAGTTAGTTCTCCTTCAATTTCTTCAAGTTTACTTGATGATGGATTGAAAAGATAAGAAACATTGCAAAATTTGTTTGTTCTCAAATGTTTGTCTCTATTCTGTTCTTTGCAAATGATGACTGCTACTTTGTGTTTAATTTTTGTATCTTAAGACTGATTATCAGGATTGCATGGCTCTGAATGGAATTGAGGCTGGTTATTTTAAGCTATAGATCTAGTTGCCTTATTTACTCTTCTTTTCAACAGTTTGTGGAGAGTTTACCTGCCAGGATGACTAGTTAGATCAGATTGCTTTGCTGATTTTTACTTAAACAACATTGTGAAGTTGATTGTTCTGGCAATTATCATATTTGAAATCGATGGCAAGGATTTACATTAGTTTAAAAAACAAACCTATTTGACATTCACTATTTGAGCTTTGCATCATTCTTTTTCCAGTTGTTCATTTAGGTAAGTGGAAAAATACAGTTGTGCTTTTTTCGTAGTTATCCTTAGATATCCACAAGCTAAGATAGGGAAATAGAAAAGAAACATGCATAGGTTGGACATGCAAAATTTTTGTGATTTCCATTGCTTGTACTTGCCTTTCCATTCCAGATCATTTTGTTGATTCGCATTTGTATTATATTCTAGAGTTAATATGTTTTTATCTCTCTTTGGCATATTTCAGATAGAAGAGCAGTAAAAGAATAAAAAACCCTGTTATTTTCAAGGCTTATACAAATGTGGAGCACATTTGATTATACAAAGCATTTGTCTTTCTTATTTTCTCTTTGCTCTTCTAATTACTGAACCAGCCTGACTATTTTCTTTGATGCGTTAAGAGTTTAATCTCAAAGGACAAGAGCAGAATAGCGCATGAGACTGTACAGAGAAGAGTTTTGACAATATTTTCATTTTTGAATGTTTCTTAATCAGGCAATCTGAACCTATTTAGATGTTTACAGGGTTAGCTTCATACATATGCAGGAAAATCAAGTTTTTTGATACAATGGATACCCAAGTTAGTGAAATATGATTACCATTTTCTACCTTTCTTAATTGTAGAAGATGGAATGTTGCATATCCTTGTCTTAAGTGTAGACAGTAAACTTGTCATTTCTAATTTTGCAATTAAGGAATAAAATGAGATCAACATATGTGGCTGAAGTTGATGTGTTAATTTCCAATTTCAGGGAGTCAAAAGGAAATGAGTTCCATAAGAAGATGTTGCATTGGTTGCTTGTATGGTCGACTTGCACAATATTGAAATTTTTTTGATGTTATAAAATTTAACATATAAATTATGACATATAAGCTAATGGCATAATGTAACTTTTTGTTAGTGCATGAACATTATGTTTGAATGTAAAATATATGTCTTTAGCAATTTATTACTTCTAATCCTTTACTTTTTAGTTTAGAAGATAATTAAATTATTTGTTTTGCTAATAATATTTAAGCACATTATATATGCATTGTAGTTTAAAACTAATAAAGTAGGTTATATATTATTTAATAATATTATATATTATGATTTTTCCTAATTCATATTTTAATAATAATTATATTAAAAATGTTATTAAATTATATATTATTTTATTAAATTGTATTTAATAATAATTATGTTAAAATATAATTAAATTATTTATTAAATTATATTTAATAATAATTTTATTAAAATTTAATAACAATAATCATCTACTTAACAAAATTTTACTAATGGTACTTTAGTCATTTAAGCCTTTTTTCTTATGCTATTATAGTACCATTCCATTCAACCAAACACAAGAATATTATTACAGTTCTATTCCATTCCATTCCATTCAACCGAACAACTGAATTACTGATAACAGCCCTACTCCATTGTAGCTCTATTCCATTACAGCGAACCAAATGTCACCTAAAGGATTTGGTGGAGAGAATAGCTTTGGAGAATTCATTTAATTTCTCAATCAAATCCTCTATGTTTCGTTACCTATTTCTTCTTCCTTACATTTTCTTCTTTTATTTCTTGCTTTGTTCAGATTGTTACTAGTTTAAACTCAGATCTGGTAGCTTCAATATTATTGGTGTTAACTAAGAGAGAAAACAAATAACAAATGAAGCAAAAAACTTATCTACATTCATTCCACCAAAAGTTACATCATATATGGTCAAATAGTTACCAATTACAAAACAAATTTCAACCACTCCCACTAAACATTATGGAAACTTGTTTAAAGGTATTGCTTAAATTGTTTAAATTTAAATTGCTTTTATTGAATTGCTTAAATTTTAAAGGTATTGTTTAAATTGCTTAAATTTGAAATGTTTAAATTGTTGTATATTTGCATTATATAACATGGTAAGGTATTGAGGTAAGTTGAGTTTGGTTAGTTGGGATGAATTGGTATGAAAATGCTTGGTTTTAGAGATGGAGGACTAAATTGAATAAGACTGAGAATAATGCAAATCGATAGAAATGTGAAAATGATTTCGTATTGACCTGATTCATGTTTTTATACATACAAAATGATTATTTGATTGTTGAATTGTAATTGATAAATTGTGAATCGATTATAAATGAAAATCGAATGGTTATTACCCTATTAACTGTTCGGATAGAGTCAGATATAATTTACATGCCATAGGATAGATCGAGTACGGGTTACTTCGACTATAAAAGTAAATGTTATAATAATGGCTATTACTTTTGTTGAAGTTTGCATCTTTTGATGATGCTTGGAAGATTTATATGTATTTGAATTGGTAATTGAAATGGAAAAATGGCATGAAATATGTTAGTCAGTAGCTAATGTATGATTAATGGTATTAGTATGTAAAAATGATAAGTATATGAATGATTTAAATTGTTGATATGGCTATAAAGATGTAGAATGTTGTTTAGATATGAATGGAATGTCTTTGTGTTAGTTGTAGTATGATTGAAAATGTTTTGGTATGTTTGGTGATGATTATGAACAGGTTTTGAAGATGCTTTAAGACACCATTTGTATGAATTTTTGGTTTGGGCATGGAATGGGTATACAATGATGTTTTTGACATTTGGTACTGAAGTATCGATATCCTGGAATTAGGGGTGTTCAAATAGTTAATCGATTAGTTAGACAAATCGAATTAGTATTAATCAAACTTTTTAACCCTTTAATCGTTAACTGAACCAAAATTTTTTCAAAAAAAAATAACTAAACCGAGATATTTCGGCCGGTTAATCGAATTAACCAAAATTTATATGTTTTATGTTTTTTTGTTAAAACAAGTATAAAACATATAAAAAATAAATTGATAATGCTCATTTGACCGAATTAACCGAATTAGTAATAGACTAATACATATAATATATAATATTATTTATTAAGTTCGGTTAATTTGGTTAATTCAATTAATTATCCGATTTCAAATTGAAGAAACCGTTAATCAAAATTCAAAAAAACCTTTAACTGACCTCCGATCAAACTAAATCGATTAACTGATTGATTAATCGAATTAGATCGATTCGGTCGGTTAATTCGGATTTAACCGAAATTTGAATACCCCTACCTGAAAGTAGGTATCGCTACTTAACATTTCAATAAAATTTTTCAAACAAACAGAATGCCAAAACAGTATCGATACTAGACTAAAGTATCAATACCCTACATCATTGTATCGATACTTTACAAAGGTATCAATACACTTATACTTGATTTGGTTTTTAAAAAAGAAATAGATTCGTAAAACGATATCGATACTTAAAGTAGAGTATCAATGCCACAGGACAAGTATCAATTCTTGTTGATTTTAGATGAAATTTCCAAACATTGAAGCTAATTTTGCTACCAGTACCTTTTAAGGGTATCGGTACTTGTTACAGAATTTTGACAATTTGCCAAGTAGCCCTATTTCATGTTTGGGCTATCAATTAATTTTCCATAAGCTCAATTTAATATTGAAAAGTCTATTTATCATACAATGATTGTAATTATAAAATGTTAGTATGCTTAATTGATTTATTTGCAACGTTATTTTTTAGTAGTTATTTTGGCAACGGATATGACATCTTATAATTTGAATTTGGTGATTAGGTTCGATAACGGGGAGTTACATATTTTTTTATTAAAAAAGTTAAATCAATTAATGAAACACCGTTACGTCTTAGTTAAAATAAAAAATAATAATTTTTAAAAAAAAATTATTAAAAATTCAAAAAAATCTGAAAAATAAAACCCAAAAATCTTTAAACTTATAAAATTATTAAACAAATTAAAAAAGCATCACTTATTTTTTCAAAATTATACGTTTGCTAAACTTCAAAGAATAATTAAAAAATTTAAAAGTTTTCATAAAACTTTTTTAAAATATAATTTGTTTGGAATTCTAGGTTTTTTTTAGAAAATCTTAAAATTGTATGGAACGTTTTAAATGATTTTATGATATATTTTGAAAATTATAGGGAATTTTTTAATTTTATTTTATTTTAAAGAAAAATTTAAGTTTTTTTAGTAAAAAATAGCCTAAATTTCTTTAAAAATTAGCTCAATAGGATAGATGCAGTTAAATAATATCTCCTAAAAATGTATAAGAAGTTTTCTCCTAGTATAACTCAAGAAAAAAGTGATTACTTAAAAGTTATGTTTACGTATGGAATTAGAATGTTAGAAAGATCAATAAATCAGCAAATCAATTAAATATTTAACTTCGTCTTATTTTTCTTTCGAAAAGAAGAAGAAAAGAAAATCTGTACTCTCATAACTCAAGCAAATAATTCTCAAAATGCTCAAAAAAAATTCCTTAGACATTCTTTTATTCACCGATCTCTAATCCCTTCTAAAGAATTTTATGGTATTTTTTACTAGAAAAATCATAATTCCTTAAAAATGTCAAAAAGAATTTCAGAAATTCAAAAAAATTCTAAAAATTTTAAAATTTATACCATTAAATTATTTAAAAATTTTAAGATTTTTTAGAAAATATAGAATTCCAGACAAACGCTTTATTTAAAATTTTGTGAAAATTTTAAATTTTTTTTAAAGTTTTGCTTATTTATAATTTTAAATATATATTATAATTTTTAAAAATAGGTTATGATTTTTTTTTTTAATAAATTTAAAATTTTTAAGATTTTTTTGGGTGGTTTCTTCAGATTTTTGAAAATTTTAATGATTAAAAAAAAGAATTTGTTATTTTTTAAAAATTTAAGATTTTTTACTTTGATTAACACGTAGCAACATGTGATTGGTTTATTTAACTTTTTTAATGGAAAAGATATAGATGGGTAACCAGGTATATATAACGAAAGTATAGGGGCCAAACTGATAACCAAAATAGTATACAGGGGCGAATCTAATAAAAAATAATATAGGTATCAAAGTGATAATTTAGCTATAGTAAATAGGCCAAAGAGGTATTAAGCCAAAAAAAACTCTCAAGTAGACGGACGTCCTATACCGATGCTTGTTCTAATCTTGAATAAGAAACCTAAAGCGAAGAACATTAGTCAGTCAACAAGTTGAATAAGAAACAGAACTAGTTTTAGTAATTGAATTTTCTTCTCATTTCCTTTCCTATAGTTTTCAGAAAAGAAAAAAGACATGGAGAAGAACCCGGACTTGTCTTAATCTTTATTTTACGTTTCAGTTAATTGTTTCCTGTTCAAGGAACTCAGTACTTCACCACAATCCTAGATTTTCAGACCGGAACAACAAAAAAGGAGACCATGTTAGAAGACAAAGCTTACTCATGCTGCTCTTTAGTTATTCCCAGATTCTTAATCCTAATTACAGGTTGAAACCATTCGCTTATTCATATAAAATTTTTATTACAGTTTTGTTACTCTTATAGGCATATCTCCAGCTAATCTCAAATGTTTTTTTTAAACAGTTCTAGTTTAATGAAATTATATCTTGTCCATGTTTTTTGGAGGTAAAAATTTTTATTTGTTAGTCCTATCATTTTACTCATGGTGATCCATTACAAGTTGTTTGAATTTGCAGCTTTTGCTGCTGTTTCAGGAAATTCTCTGGACACAGACAAAGAAGTCCTGCTGAACCTGAAATCATTTCTGGAAGAACAAAACCGAGTTAATCGAGGAAGATACACAGAATGGAATGAAAGAAGCTTAAATCCATGTGAGTGGTATGGAATCTTGTGCTCTAATGACGAGGCGAGAATCACTGGTATAGACCTTTCTGATAGCAAGATTTCTGGGGAAATGTTCAACAACTTCTCAGCCTTAACTTATCTTCAACATCTTGATCTCTCTGCAAACACGCTAAATGGAGTGATCCTTGACGATTTGAATAGGTGCCACAACCTTGTGTATCTCAACTTATCACATAATATTCTAGGAGGTGAGCTGATGTTGACTGGATTGACCGGTTTAGAGAAGCTTGATTTGTCTACTAATCGGTTTCATGGGGAGGTCAAGTTTAGTTTCCCAGCAAATTGCCGCAAACTAGTTGTTGCAAACCTTTCAATGAATAATTTCTGGGGTAGCATTGACTACTTCGATGGCTGCTGGAATCTGCAGTATCTGGATTTGAGCTCCAACAATTTTAGTGGTAATATTTGGACAGGGTTTGCAAGGCTAATGGAGTTTTCAGTGGCTGAAAACTATTTCTCAGGGTCAGTCCCGGCATCTTGTTTTAGGGAGAATTGTACTGTGCAGGTTTTGGATTTATCAGAAAACAAATTCCAGAGTGAAGTTCCAGGGGAGATTTCGAATTGCAAGAATTTGGTTACCCTGAACCTGTGGGGAAACAACTTTTCAGGGCCAATTCCCTCAGAGCTGGGATCAATTTCCTCCCTGGAAAGCTTATTTTAGGGTAACAATCGTTTTTCAAGACTGATTCCTGAATCTCTTTTGAACCTGAAGAAATTGGCCTCACTGGATTTGAGCAACAACAGTTTTGGTGGAAAAGTTCAAGAGATTTTTGGAAGATTCACGCAGTTGAAATCTCTTGCACTTCATGGGAATTCATACACATATGGGATTCTTTCTTCTGGGATTCACAAGCTAACAAATATGTCTCGACTCGATCTAAGTTACAACAACTTTTCTGGTGAATTACCAGTTGAAATCTCTCAGATGATAGGCTTGAAGTTCTTAATCTTAGCCTACAATCAATTTACAGGGGACATACCATCGGAGTATGGAGACTTGTCACATCTACAAGCCCTTGATCTCTCCTTCAATGGCCTCTCCGGATCAATTCCGCCTACCCTTGGAAACTTGAGATCCCTATTGTGGTTAATGCTTGCAAACAACTCATTAACCGGTGAAATCCCCCCTCAGCTTGGAAACTGTTCTAGCTTATTATGGCTAAATCTTGCTAACAACCGACTTACCGGGAATTTCCCTCTTGAGTTAACAAATATTGGAAGAAATCCCACTCCAACATTTGAATCAAATCGGCAAAGCCGGCCGATGAATGCCGGTCCTACGGAGTGCTTGGTGATGAAGAGATTACTAACTATAGACTACTCACCTTTTGGCTTTGTCTATACCATTCTTACCAGGAAGACTTGCAGAAGCATATGGGATGGATTGCTTAAAGGATATGGTTTTTTCCAAATATGTGATAGAGGTTCACCGGTGCGGGAGTATGTGGTCTCAGGCTATCTTCAGCTTACGGGGAATAATCTCTGGGGCGAGCTCCCTTCAGATATGGCTAAGATGCAGAAATTTAGTGTGTTAGATTTTAGCTCCAATGAATTCAATGGGCAACTGCCTGCAGAGATGGGTGAGTTACCACTTATAGTACTCAACAGTTCAAGGAACAGATTTTCCGGTCAAATTCCGATAGAAATCGGGAATATCCGCTGCTTAAAGAATCTTGATTTGTCAGTGAACAATTTTTCAGGCATTATTCCCGTGGAATTTAGTGAGTTGTATGATTTAAGCAACTTCAACATTTCATTCAATCCACTCCTTGCTGGTAAAATTCCAGCAACAGGGCAATTATCAACATTTGGTAAAAAGTCCTTCCTAGGAAATCCACTATTGAAGAGTTCGTTGTTCAACTTTGACGATCAACTTCCACTGCCACCGCCACCTTTGCCTGGTCCACCACCATCAAACTCACAAGATAAAAGTGAATTTTGGAAGGCATTGTTGACAGGGTATGGGTGTGGAATGGTAGGGGGAGTAGCTATATTATATTTTGTTTTCCGGAAAGGTGAACCAAATTGGTTTGTCACAGTGGTTGATGGCATCCATGAATGGAGGGCGAAACGTTTACAGAAAAGGAAGTTGGGTGGAAAAAGTAAGTTATAGTGGCGTTCCAAGGGTTGTGTTACCTTCTCAACACAACTAGAGCAGCAGCAAGAGTATTGGCTGAACATCACTGTAGTAGGATAAATATGATGTTTGTCATGTTGATGAAGAAATGTTGGTGTTCTTCAGTTATCAATCTTTTAATTAATGCTACTTAAATTTAACATTCCAATGCATTGAGTAAATCACTAACTTTTTCCCTAATCTATCAAAAAGCAAAAGCATGATATGATATAATTGGTTTAATAATAATATTATTAGTTACATTAATACACTTTGAATATTGTTGTTAATATTTTTGTACACAAAGTAAAATGAAAACAAATATTGGTTCATTAATTATCTGAGGTTTAACTAATACTAAATGGTATTACGTGGTTGGACTGTAATACGAAAATACAACTTATATTAGTAGATGAACCTAAAGATGCTCTTAGTCTAATCAGAAATGAGTAAACCGACTGAAAGACTAATATGTCGTCTATCAAATCCAATTGGGGAGATGTTTTATCTTGAGCATTAGAGTGGGTGATTCCTAGAAGGTAGAGATATAGATATGACTAACTTAACTGGCAGTACATCGGACAGGACTAACGTAGAATAGATCCTAAATTTGTTTATGGATTTATTCATTTATAATGTTCATAGTGTGACATACCTTAATCCTTCGTGGATGATGGACTATGTATGTGTGACTCGTATACTTTGATGTAAGGAAAAAAGTTCAAGTTCAAATAGATAAGGAACTAGAAGTTGATGCATTACGTATACAACTTCCGTAGTATGTAAGCATCATCCAGAATAGTGAAATTCATAGTCTAACTAATGAGTAAATGATATCCTCTCATCGGCATTCCATGATAGATGAAAAGTAAACGTGGTCAAAATCGTTTGTCTTTGTGATAAATGACTTGATTACTATTTTATAGTAATTGACTTTTCATGAATAAAGATTTTATTGTTACCATGAAATAAAATAGGATTTTGAGAGCACAAATTTATCGCAAAGAGATTAAGAATATCGTATGAGGGTTAATACACTTAAGACAATGTCATTGGATGAACACTAATTGAGTAGTTTTTGTAAAGGTACGTAATTAAGGAGAACTTAGTCACAATACTATAGCGGAATGACTATGTAACTACATGAATTTATAATTAATAGTCGAAAAGCTTAAACATAATTATAAATCATTTGAGCCCTCGTTATATATGTCCATTCAGTCCCTTCATTAGCTTGTTGAAACCAGAAATAAATTGCATGTAGAATCAAATGAACATAAATGGTTGCAAATGATAAAGTTAGAGAAATGAGTCACATTCGCAAATGAATGTGTTTTCTCACTGAGTATTGAAATGATTTGAAAATTAATTTAAGATTTTTGAATTATTATTTAATTAAATAATTGAAGTTCGAAGATAGAATTAAATTAATTAGTCGTTGTGAATTCGTTGAATATGAAAATTAAATATGTAACAACTCGTTTTCAGTAGTGTCAAAAATGGTGATTTCGAAATCACATTTTTCGATGATCAAGTCAGTAAATGTTATTATTTAATATTTACGAGTCTATCATGATGTTATGTTGATTTTCTATTTGGTAATTTTTATTGATCGGTTAGTAATTAAGGTATAAGAACTAAATTGTAATAATTGTAAAAGTTAATCATTATAAATTTTTATTGATTAAAGGGCTTAAATAGTAATTGAACCAAGGATTTAAATGGAAATTAAGCCATTTTCATTATAGTGGATGGTTAAGGCATATTTTTTATTTAAAAATATGTAAAATTATGTTAAAAATAAAATTAATAATGTGTCTAAACAAAATAAAATTAATATACATCAAAGAGAATAGAGAATCCATTGTTTAATGCTTCAATACAATCGTTCTTGCATGGTAAGTCCTCCTAAGTTTGTTTGTCGTAAATTTTAGGTTTTTGAGATCTCAAAAGCTTGATTTAATTAATTCGAATATTAAATCGTAAAACTATTAAAGTTTTGGAATATTTTCATTGATGGATTTAAAGCTTTTGATGGTAAATGGTTAGTTTTTAAGTTTATATTTATAAAATAACTAATTTATAAAGTAAAAGTTAATTTTAAACATAGAGACTTGTTATATAATAATAAAAACAACTTAATCCGGGGTTCTTATCCAGAATCCAACTCGATTACCCGAACTATATAATAAAATTCTAAAGCATGAGACTAAGGGGTCTGCCTCTTCTTCTCTACTTCTGGTTCACTTCTCCTAGAAAATTAAACCACTTAACCCAATCTCTTTCACAACCATTGATCCAGTGCATCAACAATTAGTGTAGTGAGCGTGGATTGAACATGCAGCCTGAAGAGTTTATTGTTCTTTGCGATGTTGAGGTTCTTGTGATCATCTTCCCCAACATTAGTATATTCTTTGGGTTCTTCAACTCTGGTTCAAAAGCAGTAGTTGAGGACCATGCAGAAGAGACATGCACCGACTGTTGCTTGTCCGAGTTTGGGTCCATTGAAGAATGGTGGGATTGTTGTGGGAATTGATATTAAGAACAGAAAGAATTTCAATTCGGGAGGCAACTTTAGAGGCAGTGACTTGAATGTCACGAGGCATTAATGAAACTGGTTGGTGAAGCAAAAATTACAAGGTAAGAGAAGTTGAGAATCGTGAATTCACCTTTGATGCTTAAAGTTGCTATATCATTAGTGCGCGCTGCCATTTCTGGGGTAGCAAAACTGCCGAGCCAAATGCACGATTTCTTGCGGGGCTCATGGATTTCGGACACCCATTTGCCCCAACTCCTCATTCTCCCCCCACTGTAGATCGGGTGTTTGTCGATTGATGATGTTTTGGCTTTACTGTTATCTTCCATGGATTCACGACCTGTCCAGGTTAAGCCCCAGAAAAATTGAAAAACATATAAACAAACAATGAAAATTGACTATAATAATAATAATAATAAATTCAAAATCTATTTATTTTAATTAAGTTAATCGTGTTAAGGACGGTTTGCTAATTATTTCTCATTTTTGGGTTGAATATTGTTGGAATGAGATGACCACTATATTAATTTGTAGCATTTAACTAACTAGTGCAATTTTCTCTTTATTGGTTAGGCAGTAATTGATTATACTATGCCATTACATGGGTGAAATCTCAAAGACTGATACAGGCTTAAAAAAGGGAACTAACTTTAACAACTTTTGGTAATTTGAAGGCATGTGCAAGTGTTGGGATTATGGACTGATTAAACAAACACAACAATGTTTACATAACGAGACTTGCAGAAGAAACAAGGAAATTTGGGAGTGAAATTGCAGAGCAAAGAATAAACGAGAGAAGAAGTTGTAAAATCGTATTATGGTATTCATTACTTTGATATCTGATGTTTACATAAACTTTAAACAATAGAACATCATGGTTCAAAGCATGTAATTCACTTAAAACTTACCTAACAACAGTAAAAAGAATGGCACTTGTAAACTTTACTTGTAACCATAAACAAGTTGATTTAATCACTTCAAATCAGCACTAAAACAAAAAGAAAATACAATGACAACTTAGTCGGAATGAAACTGAGTAACAAAATGAAACAAAAGTCTAGTTTCTTCAAGTGATTGAGCTGCTGCAGAGTCTTCCATGTGGACAACTGCATGTAAGCCATTTCCTTAACACTCCTCCTTGGCTTGCATGCTACAAACTCCCAATTTAGTTCTTGGACTTCTAAACCTTGCTATACCAAGAGGCTTTGTCAAGATGTATGCTAACTGATTCTCAGAACTGCAATCAATCAGTTTGATTTCATGAGATTGCTCATCTTCTCTCACAAAGTGAAATTTAATATTGAAGTGCTTCGTTTTGCCATGAAACACTGGATTCTTTGTAATTGCAACAATAGATTTGTTGTGACAATTAATCTTTGTTGCTTCTCCTTGTTTAAGTCAACCATGAGTTTTCTAAGCCAAATTGCTTAACTAACGGCTGTAGTTGTTGTAACACCAAAAACCGTAATCATCTCCGATCTAGGGTCTCAGGATTTACAGAACTTTATGAGTTTTTTTCATACATACAAATCAATCACAATTTATACAATTACAAACTTGCAACTCAGAATACTAACTCTATTTAATCTTACACATTTATTTACAACATTTCAATCAAACAGGAATCAAATTTAATCACACAAGAACTTAGGATCATGTACAGAAAATTTCCATCAGAAATTACATGGCCTTGTGCCTCAAACATACAACTTCATCACTAGCTAACCAAATTATAACCCAAAACATACTCATCAATACATTTGCAAGAAGGGATCAATATTCATGTCACATATCATGACATCTAGATTACATGTCAAACCATAATACCCCAATATCATCCCAGCTGCATCAACCATTCTTACTATCACTATGTAGTACCCAAACCCGACATCGTCGTCGGTTAAGGTTTCGGGGTCTTCCAATCATTTACCGTTGAATAATTTCCAATATCACTTAATTTTAATATAATTAACTAAATTAATATAACATACACAAAAATAATTATAAACTTAAATAACAACATAATCTATTTAGGGCAAAAATGTCATTTCACAATTCTGGGGATTTCTACTAGTATTTGTTAGACAAGTATCGATAGAAGTCAAGTCAGTAGACAAATTTAAAATAACTGCAATTTCCTACTGGTAGTTGAGAAGGTTCTACCGATACAAGTATGACTACTATCGAAACAATTAGCACTTCTATCGATACAACAAACTCCAGAGAGCTAAGAAGTTTTACTCTATGGGTTTTACCGATACAAGTGTTCAGACTACTGATACTACTATGCACAGAACTACCAATACCTCAAAAACTTATACCGAAACAATGCAAGTTAGTAACCAAAGTTCAAATACCTTGTACTTCTATCGATACATGCAAGTGTTCTACTAAAACAAGTGTGCAGAATTCAAATATACCCCTAAGTTTTCCCAAGTTTACCTAACAATATTCATTCCAAGACAATTGATCAAGAACACAACCAACAAAATCATCACATGACAATACTTGTTTCATCACATAACCACAAATACAATTGAAACAACTTAAGTATCCATGAATTTACATGTCATTACATTACAATGCATATTTGCCTACTTATAACATTAAGCAAACATACAAGTTTAAGTTCAACATTTAATTATGATTTCAACAATGAATCCAACAATCCAAAATTAAGCATTTCAAAGATAACATCATTCTTAGTACATGCCATATAATCAAGTCATGTAAATACTACTGAGCGAGCCCCAAAGATAGTATGACTTCTTGAGGTGATCCAATCTTCTAGTAGCAAAATAGAATTTACAAAATAACAACAATTTCATTGGTAAGCTTACATAGCTTAGTAAGTTCATCGAGTTTAATAAATTACCAAACATCATGTTTTGAACAGTCTTTGACTCATTCGAACCAGAATAAGGCCTTGCTTCCACAAACTATAATCTAGAATTTCATCCTCATGTTCGCATCAACTCTGTTATCAGTATACGATGCTGCTCACACAAGCTATCGAGGACTCGCAACATATGCAGTACCCCAGTCATCGATACGATATGCTATAATCCAAAATTTCATTCTCATGTCTGTATCAACTCTGTTACCAGTATACGATGCTGCTCACACAAGCTATTGAGGACTCACAACAGATGCAATACCTTAGTCATCGATATGGTATCTGTGCATATAACTATTCCCTAACGATGTTACTCATATGAACTGTCGAGAATATACACTTACGCATAAATCCCAACCATCGTAGGGCCTATAATCCATCCTTGGATTCATTTCTCATTTCCAACTCACGATGCTGCTCACACAAGCTATCGAGGACTCGCAACATATGCAGTACCTCAGCCATCGTGTCGGTTTCAAATCACCAGCTCAAAGCTTGATATCTCTTTCATTCATTTCTTTTTCATCTTTCTCAATTTCATGTACCATAACATGTTTTGCAACGATTATAAAGAATACAATAATGTACTATTAAAATAAAAATTTAACGTTACGAACTTACAGGATGAATTTGCAGTTAAAGTGAATTCTAGGGACTAATTCGTAATTTTCCCTTTTCCACGATTGGGGACACCTTCTTGATCTATTATAATAATTTCATTCAATTCTTTAAATCAACATAATTTTTTAATCATTTTATTAAAATAAGATTTTTTTATTTTTACAAAATTACCCTTAACTTTTCACTTTTATTCAATTTAGTCCTTAAGCCTTAAACTTGCAAATTAATCGTTTTTATTAAAATTTTAGTTTTTCTAAATGTATAAAAGCATTCCTACAGCTCACTTTTTGAAATATTTCAACTTAAGTCCTTAAAAATTTATTCATTTAACATAAAAATTATTAAAAATTACTTTACAAAATCATGAAATCTAACACTCAAGCTTATAAATCTCCCCTAGACTTTCAAGAACAAGCTTATTCATCAATAAAATTTTTATAACATTTGAAAAAGTCACAAATTAGTCCTCGAGCTAGATAGATTAAGCTAATACGAACTCAAAAACATAAAAATCACTAAAAACGGGTAACATTTACCTATCCAATCTAAGAACCCAAGTGACCAAAGCTTGCTTCTCCCCTTGGCAATGCGTTTCGAAAATCAAAAGTGTAAAGAAGAAGATAATGAATTTCATTCCCTTTTGTTTAATTAACATTAACCTAATTTAAGTAATTACCTAATTGTCCTTTCTTAGTATCACTTAAATTTTAGCCAAAAAGGAAGTCAAAACCGTCCACTCACCTTAAAAATGGTCTAATTTCCCTTTAAGGACTTAACTATGCCTTTCCTTTATCAATTTACACATTTAATCAATGATAACCACATTTTGTAACCTTTACAATTTAATCCTTTTTACTTAATTAACTATCTATACAATAAAATTTCATAACCAAATTTTAAAACGATACTAATGACTTTGTAAATATTAAATAATTAATATTTACGATCTGACACATCGTAGTTGTGGCCTCGAAACCACCCCCGATCATACCAAATTAAATTAATTAGTAAATCCTCATTTTATTAGGATTTAGTTGCAATTTATCAAAATCTAAAGAGTTTCATATCATTTTTATTATTAGGCCATTTAAAGAAGGTCCAATTTCATAATTGGTCCTTTAATTATATTAAATTTCAATTAAACAAACTTATTTTCAATTTAGTCTTAAACTAATTAGGACTAAATGAATAAATAACCCAAAAGTTAGTGGATGGTAATCATGTCACCACCACTTGGACTTTTTGACCATGGTTTAATTACCATTTGGTCCCTTTACTATTTTTAATCTATAGTAATTAACTTTTACCTCTTTTACAATTTACTCCTTTTTCCTTAATTAAGTAATTAGTAATCAAAATTACCCAACCAAACTTCAATTCACATATAATAAGACTCTTTAAATATTAAAAAAAAATATTTACGACCCTTAATTTCAGAAACGAGGTCTCGATACCTCATTTTCTAAAATCACTTATACTAACTTTTAATTCAATAATTAAAATTCTTCCATTCAAAATTTCATATAAAATTATTATTGACTTATTTAATTTAAACACTCATTATAAAAATTTTCTTGTCGAGTTTTTGATCCCAAAATCATTGTTTCTAACACTACTAAAAAACGGGTTGTTACAGTAGTTGCAACATATTTAGCCTCAACTATTGATTGAGCCACAATGTTTTGCTTCTTTGAACTCCAATTGAAGACTGTAGATCTTAAGGTAAACAAATAACCTGAAGTACTCTTCATGTCATCTACTGAACCTGCCCAATCACTATTAATAAAACTAAACAGCTTCAAGTTTCCAATCTTTGTAAACTTGACTCCATAGCTTAGAGTCCCTCTGATGTACCTTAGAACTCTTTTAGCAGCTTGAAAGTGAGTCACATTGTAGCAATGCATGAATCTAGATAAGAGACTGACTGCAAAGACTATGTTTGGTCTTGAGGCTGTCAAATAGAGGAAGCATCCCACCAGACTTCTATAATCTAATTCACTTACCCTTTCAAAATCACCTTGGCTTAAAAGCTTTTCACCAATAGCAACTGGAGTGGTAGCTGCCTTGTAGTTTTCCATGCAAAACTTATTCAGAATCTTCAAGGAAAAGGCCTTTTGGCTTATGAAAATACCCTCCTGTTTATGAGATATCTCTATGCCAAGAAAGTAGGACATCTCACCTAAATCAGTCATTTCAAACATCCTTTCCATTTTACGTTTGAAATCTATCAACATATTATCATTCCTACCAATCACTAGTAGGTCATCCATACACAAAGAAACTATTAGAAGTGTCTCATCTCCAGCTTTCTTCACAAACAAAGTTGGCTCATTGATGCTTCTCTCAAAGTCCCAGCTTTACAAGTAGTTGTTAAATCTGTCATACCAGGCCCTTGGTGCTTATTTCAAGCCATACAAGTCCTTTTTTAGCTTGTAGACCCTTGTTTCTTCACCAGCCACCTTGAAACCTTCAGGTTGTTCAACATATATCTCCTCATTGAGAAATCCATTGAGGAAGGCAGATTTTACATCAAGTTGATTATTTTCTACTATTTTTGAGCTTTCAATGCAAGTAAAAGTTTGATAGTATCAAGTCTTGCCACAGGTGCAAATGTCTCAAAGTAGCCAACACTATACCTTTGGCTGAAACCCTTCACAACCAGTCTTGCCTTTAACTTGCTCAAGGTTCTATCAGCATTGTGCTTGACTCTAAACACCTATTTCACTCCAATGACTTTCTTGTGGACTGGTCTTTCAACAAGTTCCCAAGTCTGATTCTTGTGAATCATACTCATTTTAGTAAGCATAGCTACCTTCCAACATTGTTGTGCTTCAGCTTCTTCAAAATTGATTGGCTCAATATCAACCATGTCAGCCCTTTCATACACTTCACTAAGTAGTCTTGTTCCCCTAACTAGTTCATCATCAAGGTCCAACTCTTGATCAACCTGGACTATTTCATTTGGATATGGCACTAAGTCCTCAGTCACATATTCAGGCTCAGACTTGTCCCAATTCCATGATGATTTTTCATCAAACACCACATCTTTGCTCACAAAGACCTTCGGAGTTAAAGGATCAAGAATTATATAGCCCTTTTTAACATTGCTATTGCCCACAAATATGTCAGGTTGAGCTCTCTTATCCAATTTGTCCCTTTTGACAGTAGGAACATGTGCATAACAGATGCATCCGAAAATTCTTAGGTGTGCAACTGATGGTTTGAATCCAAACCAGGTTTCAAATGGAGTTTTCTCCAATAAGGCTTTAGTTGGTAGCCTATTTTGAAGATACACAATAGTATTAACTGTTTCAGCCTAGAAATTCCTTGGCAAATTTCTTTCAAATATCAAACATCTGGCCGTATCTATCAGAGTTATATTTTTTCTTTCACTAACACCATTTTTCTAAGGTGTATAAATGTTAGTGAAATGCTGAACCCTTGATTCTTCACAAAATCTTTAACCTCAAAGTCCTGAGCTTGCAACTTGAATGGTTCTCAGCAGCTACCTTGAACTTCCAAAAAGCTGAAGCAACCTTTGACTTCTGTTTGAGAAAGTAGATCCAACAAAATCTGGAATGATCATCAATAAAAAGAATGAAATAACTGCTACCATTTAAAGATTTAGTCTTCATAGGACAACAAACATTAGTATGGACCAATTGCAACTTTCTAGAGGCTCTCCATACTTTTTTAGCAGGAAAAACGAGCCTAGCTTGCTTTCCCATCTGACACACATCACATGCATCCTTTTGTTGAACTTTTTTTTTTGTGAAAATTTCCACCAAGTCTTCCTTGGACAGTTGAACTAAAGGTTCATAGTTAACATGGCCCATCCTTCTATGCCATAGCTTAGACTCATCTAAGGCAATTGTATAAGCTCTAAATGAATCCTCATTCCAATCAATGATAAAACTTCTATCAGTCATGACTACTGACATAAGCTTGGATCCACTTGGATCAGTAATTAGGCATTCTTTGTTCTTGAACACTACTGAATACCTCTTTTCTACCAACTTAGCAATACTAAGCAAGTTTCTATCAATCTCAGACACTAAAAGCACATTAAAAACAAGTTTAGTACTCGAGGGAGTGTCAATCAACACATCTACTTTTCATTTTACCTTGATGTACTGACCATTTACAATTTTCACTCTTGAGTTGAAGTTTTTGTCAATCCTTTTGAAGATGCTAGCATCAAGTGTCATATGATTTGTACAGCCACTATCTAGTAGCTAACCTTTAGTAATTTTTCTTCTAATTGTTGAATAAGAGACAACAAACACTTGCTCCTTTTGAGCATCAGTTTCATTAGCTACTTGAGCTTGTGTGTTAGGCTACTGTGGTTGTTGTTTCTTCTATTGAGCCTTTTTCTTTCAAAATTTCTCAACATGACCCATCTTCTTACAACTTTTACACTGCACATTAGGCCTGTACCAACAATAAGCTTCCAAGTGAGTAGTCTTATTGTAATGAGAGCATGAGGATATTTTTTCTTCACTCCATCTCTTTTGGAGCTCTCCTTGTTATTTGTCTATGGCTTCTTTCCTTTGTAACTGAAAGAGCTCAAGGATGATTTCCCTTTGGCCTGAAATGCACCTTCTTGATGCTCCTCTTGTCTGCTAACTCTTATTTGTTCTTGAGCATAAAAAGCATTGATCAATTCAGTCAAGGTGATCTTTGACAAGTCTCTTGAATCCTCCAGGGAAGATATTTTGGCTTCATATCTCTCAGGTAAGGTTAGAGTTACCTTCTCCAATATTCTGCTTTCATTGAATTGGTCCCCAAGGAGTCTTATTTATGTTTTTTACAATAACCATGACCCTGTCCGAGTATTGCTTAACTGTCTCGGTCTCCTTCATCTTCAAATTTTCAAAGTCCCTCCTTAAGTTGATTAGTTGTTGCTGCCTTGTCTTTTCACTGCCTTGAAACTCTTCTTTCAGCTTGTCCCAAGCCTGTTTTGGAGTCCCAGAAGCCATGATCCTTGTGAAAATCAAGTCTAACACACTGTTTTGAAGGCAAGACATTGCCTTGTATCTCTTGGCTCTATCATTAGAGTGTTGCCTCCCATAAGTCGAATGCTTGCAGGTATGTCTTCATTTTTACTACCCAAATGTGGTATTTTTCACTATTGAACTGTGGTGGTGGTGTTGAAGAGAAACCAAATGAAGACATGATGTTTTTCGAGAACAGAAAAGAGAAAAGTCCTCTAAGAAGTAGGCTCTAGATACCAATTGTTGGGATTATGGACTGATTAAACAAACACAACAATGTCTTGAGCGCTAAGCTTCTGAGACTTGCTGAAGAAACAAAGAAATTTGGGAGTGAAATTGGAGAGCAAAGAAAAAAAAAATGAGAGGAGAAGTTGTAAAATTGTATTGTAATATTCATTACTTTGATATCTGATATTTACATAAACTTTAAACAACAGAACAACATGGTTCAAAGCATGTAATTCACCTAAAACTTACTTAACAACAGTAAAAAGTATGGCACTTGTAAACTTTACTTGTAACCATAAACAAGCTGATTTAATCACTTCAAATCAGCACCAAAACAAAAAGTAAATACAATGATAACTTAGTTGGAATGAAACTAAGTAACAAAATGAAACGAAAGTCTAGTTTCTTCAAGTGATTGAGCTGCTGCAGAGTTTTCCATGTAAACAACTGTATGTAAGCCATTTCCTTAACAGCAAGGAATTTGACATCAGTTGGCTCTTAAAATGAAAAAAATGCATAATTAAACGTTATCCCTTTGACTGATATAGCTATTTGCTGTGGACAATCTGAAGCATTTGCAGCCGCAATTTTCTCCAATAGGTTTTCTTTGCAATTAATGATTTTTTTTTCTTTTTTGTAAATTATGGGTTTATATGTATAGTTATAAACCAAGGAGATGAAGTGTTATTGTTTGATCCTTGTTATGAAACTTATGAAGGATGTATAACCCGGCTGGAGGAATTCCTGTAAGAATTTTATTCTCACTTAATGAGAGCTGAAATTTTAAGAACATTAGCTGTATATTATGTGTAAAAGCCATTTGCAGGAATATTTGGAGCTTGAACCGCCTCAATGGACCTTGGACCCTGAAAAATTGATGAGGTCTTTCACTAGTAGAACAAAGGCTATAGTATTTAACAGGTCAGATATTTTTTATTCGTTTTACCGTTAAAATTCACTCTTGAAACCTTTATTAGAGGTTAATTTTCAGGCTTTTAAAGACAAAATATGATACTATGATGTTGTCAGACTTGCATTTATGTTTTTATGCTGGTGATCTTAATCTTAATGTTAATGTATGATCCTATAGATGTCCAAAATTACTTCTGCTGAGGTTTTTGAGGTTAGAATCCATGTGAAGAAGTATTGAACATAAGTGGTGCAATGTTTCAAAAAAGATATAAGGAATCTCAATAATCATCTGTGCCAAGGAATATGCCCATGAAGAGTACATTCTGGAAAATCTTTCACGATAGACTATTGAGTAGGCACGAATGGAAGAACAGATGAACAACTGCTTATTCCAGTAAATGTTAAAAAAGTGTTAATTTTTATAATTTATATTCTAATTTTCTAAGTAGGATAGAGTTCACAGGCAAGATTCTTCAGTCAGTCATCCCCAAGACTGTTAGTAAACAATTAAGCAACTTAGACTTTCTAGGTGTCCCAACCTTTGCTTGTTTTGTCTGGTACATTCATATTATACATATATATTGCTTTACATGAGCTTTCTGCGGTAATTATATTTGCAGGTGCTTGGATGGCTCCCAAAATCCAACACATTTCCATTCACCAATGATTTGCTTGTGAACTTACTTTACATATCTGTATAATTTTATGGTTTTATTGTCTTCGTTATTTGCATCCTTCACCTAACTCAGCAGGTTACTTGAATACCCTGAAGCTATCGTTGATCTGTTTTATATTTTCTTAGTACCCATCCTGGAACTTGTTTTAAAATAATAGATGATGACCCTTGGAATTTGACTGTTCATACAACAAACATTTTTGGTGAGTTCATCCAGATTGGCGAGTAACGAACACATTTGACGAGCTCATCCAGATTGGTGAGCTCACATAAAGAGACGAGCTCATTAATTTTGGCGAACAAGGTTTGCAATATTTTTGGCGAGTTGCGAGGTGTGAGTTGTCACATTGAAACTGCGAAGTGCGAACTGTCACAGTGAAACTGCGAAGAAATTGAAGTTTAAGGAACTTACTTGTACGACAAGATAATCAAAAATATATTCGCCTGATTTAGACTTTATTAGCATAATTTTTTTAGCATTTATTAGTATAAGAATGTTAGTTATTTCTTTCTTTAATTGAGAGTTTTTTTTAGTATGAATACCCCTATTTGTAATGTCCTTTTAATAATTGAATAATCGAAATGAGTGATTAATAAAAACTTAGCAAACAGTTTTGTAGCTAAATTTTGTGCCTTTTTTCTCTACAATTTTTTTTCTTGTGCGAGGGTCAAAACCCAACAATGACACTTATAGTATTTGTGCTTTGAAACTCTTTGTTGATTGTTGCATAAAATACCAACATTTTTACTTTGTTTTCCAGTTTCTAACTTAGAAGATACTTTTCAAACTGTTTTTGTTTTTGTTTTCAGTGTGTTAAGTGATTTTGTGGCATGAACAAGTTTAATCAAGGCTTAAAAGGGTCATAATTAGAAATGATTACAATGACTAATGGATCCCTACTTCCTGGTTAAGCGGTGTACTGTTTCATGCGTTAAAATACATCCTATTCCTTATTTGGTTTAATCTAAGTTATCGAATCGACGAATATAAGCTTCTAATTGGTGCCAATGTTTGATGTGAATACTACCTACTAGATCTCTTTGGCTCTAATTCTGACTAAAAGTGTTAGATACCTATACGCCAAATCAAATAATTAACCATGTTTTATGATCCAAGATCTTTATCCATTTTTGTCATATACATCAGCCAATTTTTCCAAGTAATTAGCTAATCTATTTAAGTTTGTTTCCGAAGGAGATTTTAAGGTCTACTTAACCCTTTCCTTATGGGAAATGAAATGGAATTTAATGTATAGGTCCGAATGAAAGCTAATGATCCATCTTTTCTTTTATTTGTGGATAAAAATGCTTGAATGTATCTCTGTTTAGCTTGTTTCTAATCTTTGTTCAGTTGTTTCCAAAACCTATACATGCATCCCATATTCAATACCTTGTTTTCATATATTTTCCAGGTCTAGCTACAAGCCAACAAAAAAAAAATCAAGTCAGTGCTTTAATATTGCAAAAGAAATGAGCAACCATGGTTGTAACTTGTAGCTTATTTGATTACCATTCATTTATGCGTTTCAATCCATCAGCTGAGAATTGATTCCAATATGCAGGATTGGTTTTGCATTTCTCAAAGAAATCAGCAATTTTGTTGCTTGATTCATGTCCATTTGTGGGATTAATATGGAAATTGGAAACTCCGTCCACAATGATCTCGGCAGGGCCTCCTTGATTGGTTGCGAAGGTCGGCAAACTACAGTTCATTGCTTCGATCATTGTAAGACCGAATGCTTCATATAAAGCTGGCTAAACAAATGCACCCTTTGTATCGATAATGCAACGTTAGAGTTCGCCATTTCAGTTACAGTCTGTCTGCGCGGCTACCCATCGGATTTGGCCCTTGAGTTGGATGAAATGATGTGAATCATTTTTCGGTCTCCATATTTGGGAAATACACAGATTGATTGGCACCGAGAGTAGCGATTTTGAACTTAAGGTCATAAACATTGATGCCTAAAACAACTCTACAAATCCTTGGGAGTGTAAATGCAGCATGGCTCTCATATTATCCAGGTCTCTCTTTGCTGCAAACAACATAATTGAATTCAATGTCACAAATCATGGTAAAATAAGTTACAAGTGAGCAATATTGGATCCAGTATTTGAAGAAAAATGAACTAAGAGTTTGCTATGGCTTTCTCTAACCTCCTTGCAATCTCCTGGTATGTACTTGTTATAATGAAATCTGCAGCATTCATTGAAATTGTATCAGCCTTGAATTGCAATGAAAAATTAAACTTTGGGTCAAGTTCCTTCTACTTGATGTTTGTATCCTCGTATTTCATCTTCTCTAAAGCATGCGTTTTACGTACACATATATCACATTATGCAAAAGACACTCTAATAGCCCTTCTTTCATATCATTTAATCTCTTTTAATTGTTCCATCCCTTAAATTTGCATTAAAGTTGTACCTGCAATGTGCTGAGGAGCTGTCGGCAAGGTATTAATTTCTTGATCTATTACTCCATGGTTCATTCAGATCGTGACCTTCGGCTTTTAAAGGCTCATCGATTTATGATCACAGCCTCAAAAGTAGCTAGCGGACCTACGCTCCTAACTGATATTTTAAAGGCTCGTCGATTTATGATCGCAGCCTCCAAAACAGCTAGCGGACCTATGTTCCTAGTTGATATTCTAAAGGTTTGTTGGTTTATGATCGCAACCTATAAAATAGCTAGTGGACCTACATTCCCAATTGATATTATTAAGGCTTGTCGATTTATGATCGCAGCCTCCAAAGTAGCTAGTGGACCTATGCTCCCAGTTGATATTTTAAAGGCTCGTCGGTTTAGGATCTCAACCTTCAGAACAGTCAGCAGAACTATGTTCCCAATTGATATTTTAAAGATTCATCAATTTATGGCCGCAACCACCAAAACAACTAGCGGACTTACGTCCCAACTGATATTATTAAGGCTCACTGATTTATGATTGTAACCTCCAAAGCAGTTAGCAGACCTACGCTACCAGCTGATATTTTAAAGGCTCATCGGTTTATGATTGCAGCCTCCAAAACAGTTAGTAGACCTACGTTCCTAATTAATATTCTAAAAGTTTTGTCAGTTTATGATCACAACCTCCAAAACAGCTAGCGAACCTATATTCCCAATTGATATTATAAAGGCTTGCTAGTTTAAGATCGCATCTTCCAAAATAACTCACAGACTTACACTCTTAGCTGATATTTTAAAGCTTTATCGGTTTAAGATCGCAACCTCCAAAATAGGTTGCGAACCTATGCTCCCAGTTGATATTATTAAGGCTCGTCAGTTTAAGATCGCAGCCTCCATATCGAACAATTTTCTCTGAGTTCGCTGATTTACAAATTCTTACGGGAAATACAATTTGCAATATTTTGCATTACAATTTTTTACTTATATTCCACACCATCGGACAACAAAATTTGTTCAATAAGGTTCCAAGTTAAAACTTATATAGTAAGCCCCAAACTATACATATCATAAATGTAAGCTTGTCTAAGAAGAGTCACTTTATAACTCTTCCTCGACAAGATGGGACAAAAATTGTTATATAATAATAATAAAAAACAACCCGACCTAGGATCCAACCTAGAATCCAACTCGATTACCTAACTTATATAATAGAATTCTAAGGAATAGGACTAGGGGGTCTGCCTCTTTCTCTCTACTTTTGGTTCTCCTCTCCTAGAGAATTAAACCACTCAACCCAATCTCTTTTTACAACCGTTGATCAAGTACATCAATAGGACTAAAATGAAAATATTTCGAAATTAGCATGCAATCTCTATAATTATTGATATTGTAGGGCTATAGAAGGATGTGATTAAAATCGAATTGAAATATGCGACTTAAATGTGAAAGTTATGATTGTTTTTGTTTTAGGGACTAAATTAAATAAAATGGAAAATTTTAGGGATTTTTAAAATTAATTTGGACTGTTATATGCATGTAATAAAATTTTATAATACATTTTAAACTGATAAATTGAAACAAATTACCATATACATCAAGATTTGGATAAACTAGTAGATAATCGAGGAAAAGGGAAAATTGTTGAATACTCACTACACTTTAACTCGTTAGCAGTTTTTGCAGGTACGTTCATATGGTGTTGCTATGTTATAAATGTTTTGAATGTGTTTAAATTATGAAATTGTATCTTGTGATTGTATGTTGAATTGGTTATAAAGTACAAAAGGTGAGAAAAGGATTGAATTGTAAATAAATGAATTAATGTGTTAAATGTGCTCGCATGAATGTAAGAAAGGATAGGATACAATTGGCATGTCAATAGATTTATTTGTGTGTTTTACGGGATACGTCATGTGATGATACTATTATACGGAGAATTCACTGTTTATACAAGGATCTAGCATTTGTTGTGGATTATCGAGCTTTGTCTCTACGAAGACTGACCAACTATAAATGTGTTATCATTCATAGTTAAACAATACACCAAAATATAAGAGTTAAGAAAGGTGGTGTTCGGTAGTGCACGAGTCAAATTGTAATATAGTTGTACAACGAATACTTGAAGTATTCCAAGGAACGTACCCAAGGGAGGATGGATTAAATAATGAAAATACTTTTTACAATAATAAGTTTAAATAGTAATATTTATTTCCTATATTACGATGCATCATAAACTAGAGTGATGAGATAAAAAAAAAAGAAAAAAGAAAAATAAACACACAAAATAAATCAATAAACTAATCAGGAAAATTAACTTGCTTTAGGGTTTGTAACTAACTTCAGATTAGGGTTTTAAGGTGGATTAGTCTTTGATTAACTAATTATTACCTCTTGGCCTCTAATTATAACTTACTCAATTGGTTGATACTAACTTATCTCCCGACCTCACTTTCTCAACCAGGATAAATTATGATTTACTCAGTTCGACTTATCTTCCGACCTCGTCTAGCTATGATAACTTAATACGGTTGTCAAGCCTAACAATTTAAGAACACATAATTTATACCAATTAATCCCTCTCGAGAAACCCTAAACCCTCCGTTAATCACATCCCCATCCACTCGTTAATCTCTCTTAAGGGATTTAGGCACTCATGTTATTCATAATCTCTCTCTCAATTGAATAAACCATGTAAAGAGCATGACCGATTCAGAGAAGAAAAGATATTTGAATAATCTTGGATTGAATATCAAATGGGAAACAGTGCAGTAAATCTCTTGATTAGAATAAACAAATAAAATGAATGAAAAAGAACATAAAATGAAATAGTTGAAAAATATAAATAAACTTCTTGAATAAAAACTAATTTCAAGAGGAAAATAAGAAAGTATTGAGAAGCAAAAAAGAAAATAAACTACAAGGGTTTTTGAAGGTGTATAGGATGACTTGATTACATTCAACCCCTAACGAGTTATTTATAGAGGTCTTGACAACCCAAATTAGGTCTCCAGCACATCCTACGTCTTTGAATAAGTTTGATTGTGTAGACAAAAATAACCCTAGTGAACTTGGGCAACATGTTGATGTGTGTCACACCACACCCTATGCATGGTGCGACATGACTCTAAAGATCTACCTTGTGTCATGCGTTTGGTGCTTTGACATCCCGGTAAGCTTGTCCATCACTCGACTTTTGTTTCCACGTCAATTGAGCCTTTATATCTCACCCTACACACTCAATTGAACCAATTAGCACAACATAAGGCCTGTGTTAGCCTATTGGGTCAAAACACCTACAAAATGTGTTAAGAACACTTATTTTTATTAAGTTTTATTTCTAAGGCCCAATTACTAAAACCATAACTTAAAATACTAAATTGCTTAGAAAAGAAATTCCTTAAGGATGGAATTGACCTGAATTAACTACTACATTTGACAGTAGATCAAATACCCCCACACTTAAGTCTTTGCTTGTCCTTAAGCAAACTACCCAAGAACAAAATAAAAACTAAAATTGAAATTGAAATTGAAAACAAGAAATAAACATGCAAGAAAAATGTACTTGACCTGACTTGATACATGAGATTGGATCGAAGCATTGACACTAGGATGATTTGCCTAAATATAGAACTCTAGCTAGAAATTTAAACAACTTACAGTTATTTATATTTAAACAGATTAGTTCAATATATTACAAAGTAAACAAGTTAAAGAAAATTAAACATATATTTTCATCAATATATATATATATACGAATACAATTTTTTTTTTGTAGAGTATAGTTAGTTCGAATATATTTTCCTACTCGATTTATTTTTATTCATGCTTTGAACTCTAAATGTAATGTCCCTAACCTATCTCCGTCATCAAAACAAGATTACGGGGAGTTACAGTACATATCAGAACATTTTCTTAGCATACAGGTTTCAGAATTAATTTAAAATTTTCTTCATTTAGAAGTAACTTGAAGCAATCTGGAATATGGTTATCAAAGCTTTAAATTGGCTCCCGAGTCCTTAAAAATATCTTACGAACAATCAGGGACTAAATTGAAATAAATCAAAACATTTAAAGAAAAATTAAAAATTTTCCTTCTATAGGGGTCACACGACTGTGTGGCTCTTCCACACGCCCTTGTGGCCCTCCACATGCCCATGTCACAGGTCGTGTGCTAGCCCGTGTAACTCCCTGACTTGATACACATGTCTATGTCCCAGACCGTGTGCTAAACCATGTGATTCACACAAACGTGTCTCAGACTATGTGCTAAACCGTGGAACTCTCTGACTTGGGACACACGACCGTGTCCCAAACCGTGTGTCAGATCATGTGATCCACAAAACCATTCTAATATAATTCTCATAATGACACATATGCCTAAACCAATTTTATATATTCATACATGAATCGATTATCAAGTAAACAACAATAAAATCTTTAAGTAATTTACAATAGGAAATAATCCAATATGAACTTACCTCCGCTCACACGCTTGTTCAAAACAACCGAAAACTACTCTGTAACTTTATCCTTCACTCGTTCAAGTTCGGTTGTTGCGTAACTTGATCTATATAATAATTTCATTCCATTAAATAATTCACAATACTTAAAATAACTAATTTGAGCTTAAGAGACACTTTATGGTAATTTTACTAAATTACCCTTAATACTTTAGCATTTGTACAAGTGAGTCCTTAACCCGAAATTCATGATTTTAACCATAATCCATGCAAGAACAAACTAATCAATATTTTTCATGTCTTTATTTCTACCCTAAATTTCCACCATTGTACAATATTTACATAGCATTTTCTATTTTCTCAAATAAGTCCTTAAACACCTAACTATCAAAATCACTTAGTAAAATACTCATGATTGACCATTAAATTTAAATATCTAACAACCAAGTTCACAAATACATTGACTCGATTCATGGCAAGTCCCTACACTTTTAAAGCTTTCACAAATCAACCCGGGGTGGGCTAGATTGAGTTAAAACCAACTCAAAATCAAAATCTGTAAAAACAAGCTTTAAAACTCACCCTTTCCACCCCAAGGAAGCTTGGTCGAACCTCTTATCTTCTTTAATGGCTTCTCGCGTTTCTTTTGAGAAGAAGAATAAATGAAATTACTTTGTTTTTCCCTTTTTCCTTATTTACCCTAATATCACATCGTTTTACCTAATATCCCCTAATTTAATAACTTTTATTTTCACTAATAATCACAAGCCACAATATCAAAAGTTGGTGACTCCCACCATACTTTAATCATTGATAGGGTTTAATTGCCACTTTAGGCCACCTAGTTCTATTTCATTAGCTATTAGACACATTTTTATTTATACCATTTAAGTTTTGAAGTCTTATAATCTAGCCCATTTAATTTAATTAGAAACAAATCAATTAAATTTCCTTATAGAAATTTAATATGACGTTACTAGATGTTTGTCAATATTAAATTAATAATATTTACTAACTCTCTCATCAGAATGTGTGGTCCCAAGCCACTATTTCTGACACCACTACAATCGAGTTGTTACAACTCTCATTGCTTAAGAAATTTTCTTCCTCGAAAATCTTACCAGAGAATAGGTTTGGGTAGTACAGTGTCTTAGCTTCTTCCAATTCCCAAGTAGCTTTCTCAATTCCATGCCGGTGCCAAAGAACCTTTACTAAAGCTATGCTTTTATTCCTCAACTCTTTGACTTCCTAAGCCAAAATCTTGACTGGCTTTTAACTATAAGACATATCAGGCTGTATCTCTACCTTAGTTTGCGTAATTATATGTGAAGGATCAGATCTGTATCGTCGTAACATTGACATAAGGAAAACATTATGGATTTTCTCTGGTTCTGACGATAATGCTAAACAGTAAGCTACCATCCCAATTCTTTCTATGATCTCAAAAGTCCTATGAAACTTAGACTAAGCTTCCCTTTATGGCCAAAATGGAGTACCTTCCTCCAGGGTGATACCTTCAAGAGCACTCTATCACCGACCTGAAATTTAATATCTTTTCGTTTTAAATCCGTATTGTAACCGCCTGATTTTTAGCGGTGTCGAAAATAGTGGTTTCAGGATCACAACTTCGACGAGTCAAGTTATAAATATTAATTATTTAATATTTGTGATATCATTAGCATCATATTAAATTTTGGTTAAGAAATTTTATCATTTAGATAACTAATTAGGCAAAAAGGATTAAACTATAAAGGATTACGAATGTAGCCTTTGCTTAAGTAAAACGACCAAATGGTCAATTAAATCAAATGTATTAAGTTAGTGAAACAGTATGAATATTTAGGTGAATATAGCATGATTAATTAAGGTTAACAAAAGGGTTAAATAAGGTTAATAATGAAAGTAATAGAAACTACAAGTTTGCCATTAGTATATATATGAAATTAAAATAAAAAAAATGAGAAAATCTTCATAATTTCTCACCTTCTTCTTCTTCATTTGGCCAAGAGCGGAAAGTTAGGTTTTTTTACACTTTTAAGCTTTAAGCTTTGATTTGGGTAAGCAAATGATAATCGTTTTGGGTAATTTTTATGTTTTTGAGTCCGTATTAGCTTCATCTAGCTAACCTAAGGACTAATTTATAAATTTTTCAAATGTTGTGAAACTTTCCAATGTTAAATATGCTTGTTCTTGAAAGCTTTTGATGAATTTGTATGTTTGATGTTTGGGTTGGATCTTTTTGTAAAATGATTTTGGATGAAATTAGGGTTTAAGGACTAAAATGTTAAATAGCAAAATTTGTGTGTATTTGGTGTGAAATAATTGAAGTATAAGGACTTGTGGAGACCTATGGTCATTCGGCTGGTATTGGTTGTGTAAGAGAAAGGTTATTTAGCACGTATTGTGTTTAGGGACTAAATTGAATAAAAGAAAAAGGTTAGGGGTAAGATCGTTATTTTACTAAAAAGGACTAAATTGTGTGATTTAATGTGAGAAATTGAATGATTTGTGGATGTAGACTACGATCGTGCCGTCGATCGCGAAAAAGTGAAATTAGCAGAATAGTCCTTAGAGACTATCCACTACTGCGATCCAGTCCGGAAAGTTCATAATGTTAAATTCTTATTAATAATTGCTTTTAACTGTCCTTCTTATGTTTTTTGGAAAAGAGCAACGACGATTGGAAATGTGAAAGAAAGGAATAACGAGATGAGATTTTCTTGGGCTTGTGCTAAAGATAGAAATGGTCCGATGGCTGAGATCTTGCATTTGTTACGGATTCTTTACAGCATCGTGAGTTACTGTAAAGTGAATAGAATCCAAGATTAGATTACAAGACCTACGATGGTTGAGATTTATTCCAGTTTGCATATTCTCGTCAGCTTAGTGTGAGCAGCATTGTAGGGAATAGTTATACTGTATCGATGGCTAAGAGTAGCATCATATACTGGTAACAGGCATGACCTTTGGGTCAACAGGGAGTAAATCGAATATCGATCACTAAAGTACAATTCTGTTTTGGTTCAACTGATTTATAGATTTGTACAACACATGTTATTCGATAAATTGATAAACCTTGCAAACTTATTAAGCTATGAAAGCTTTCTAGTGAAATTGTTGTTGTTTTGTAGACTCTATTTTGCAGCTTGAAGATCGGACCATCTTGAAGAGATCACACTATCTCGAGAGATCGTTCGGTAGTATTTACATCACTCGGTTATATGGTATGTACTAGGATGAAGTAGTCTTTGTAATTCTTGTATGAATTATTTGAATTTCATGTTGAGATTGTAGTTGAATGTTGAACATAGTTGTGTTGCTAAGGCCAATGTGTTACACATGCTTTATAAGAAGTGTGATAGGTTTTGGAACTATGTATAATGTACTAGCCTTATATATTTTAAAGTTATGCTATGGGAATGATTGAAAAACTTGAGTTTATGCATGTTTCATTGAATCTTGCATACTTGTTTCGGTAGAAGTACAAGGTAGGAGAGAGGTTACATTCTGACTTGCATTGTATCGATAGTACCAATAGAAGTATCGATAGTTCTATTCACCAAGGTATCGGTAGTTGGGATACTTGTACTGGTAAAAGTTGCAGGGTTAGACTTCTTAGCTCTCTGGATTTTTTAGTATCGGTAGAAGTATGACTTGTTTCTATAGAAGAGTCTTTTGTATCGGTAGAACTGTCACTTGTATCGGTAAAAGTCTGCACTATTCTTGAATTGCTTACTGACTTAACTATTATCGATACTTGTCCAACAGGTATTGGTAAAAGTCTCCAAAATTCATGAAAAATAACGTTTTTGCCCTTCTCGAGTTATATTGACATTCAAATGATGATTTGTGTTGTGCATGTTTCATTACTCTATTAAAATTTGACTAAACGAAACACTGACGTGACATAAAATGAAATAGAAGATTGAAAGGACATTGGGACCCTAATCGATAATGGTTTTGAGTTTTGAGTGTTACATTTAGTAGTATTAGAGCCTAAGATTTAGTCATTTCTAGACTGTATTGATTTGTTTAAATGAATTAGA
This sequence comes from Kokia cookei, assembly GCA_039519145.1. NCBI lineage: Eukaryota > Viridiplantae > Streptophyta > Magnoliopsida > Malvales > Malvaceae > Kokia > Kokia cookei. The sequence continues at coordinate 13,778,417 of CM076900.1, read as the reverse complement.
AGTACATGCCATATGAACCTGTGATAGTGTGATATACATGGATTCGATCTAACTACAATTTTTGTAGATAATCACGGATATTTGACCTAAGAAAGAGATAAAACTAACGAGGTAAATAGTAATGTCTCGACCAATGATTTCGGGACCAGTCACGGTGTACCGATATTACCGATGATAGAAACGAAGAAAAGAACATGTTCTTCGGGTTGATGGGATAGTAGTTCTCGGAGTTCATGAGAAACAATCCGATGACACCACCTTCTCCACCCTCTGTTACACAACCTACAGTTTGATCACTAGTACCTCCAATTATGCCTCCTCCTCCACCAGTGATGGAACAGAGGCATCGTATCACAATGGACAGGTTAGGAAATATGGGGCTGAAGAATTCCGATGAAGCATAGAAGATGACCCCTTCAGAGCTGGATACTGGTTGGAAAATACCCTAAGAGTTTTGAATGAGATGACTTGTCCTCCAGAAGATTATGTGAGGTGTGCTGCTTTGTTATTAAAAGATGAGACTTATAATTGGTGGACGATGATTGTAGTGATAATACTTGAAAATGAAGTTACTTGGGAATTCTTTCAAGCAGAGTTCAAAAAGAAATATGTCAGCAAGCGGTATCTGGATAAAAAGAAGAAGAAATTTTTAGAATTGAGATAGGAAAGCAAAATAGTGGCAGAGTATGAACAAGAATTTGTATAGTTGAGTAAGTATGCTCGAGAGATTGTACAGATAGATGAGGAAAGGTATGTTCGATTTGAAGACGAGTTGAATGACAAGATCAAAATATTGGTAGGCAGATCTGAGCTGCGACCATTTGTGGTTCTTGTAGATCGAGCACAGAAGATGGAAAAAATCTATAATAATAAGAGATAGTGAGAGAAGAAGTTTCGAGAATCTGGGAAAAAGAATATCATCAGGACTTTTTCTATGCCACCAACGAAGAAATCTAGAGAAAATGAAATTCGCGGGGCAGTCTCTTTTGGATTTCTAAGCAGGAGTAGATCGGGACCACCAGTGTGTAGATTTCAGAATTGTCCTACAGCCAGTGTTTGGAATGCACATAACCCACAATGTGATCATTGTGGAAGATAGCATGCGGGTGAATCCTGAAAGATGAAAGAAACTTGTTATCGATGTTGGGGTATAGATAATTTCATGCGAAACTGCCTGATGACTTCGAAAGTGAAAGAGGAATAGAGTGTGAAACCCCCCATTACTCCATAAAAAGGAAGGCGCCCTAGACAGAGCACCAGTACAGGCGATAACCGAGGTGATAATAGGGGTAAAACAACCAGATCTGAGATTTGAGCACCTGCACGGACATATGCCATCAGGGCTAGAGGAGAGGCTACCACTCTCGATGTTGTGATCTGTATATTTTATCTTTTAATGATATTGTGTGTGCTTTGATTGATCTAGGGTCAACTCATTCATAAATTTGCACTTCATTAGCAATTGATAACAAACTATCAATCGAGTCGACTGAATGTGCAAGTCACAAAGCCGTTGGGTCATAGTGTCATTGTTAATTTGGTATGTCGTAAATGTCCACTGAAAGTCCAGGGCTGTGAATTTCTTGCTGACCTAATGTTATTACCTTTTACTGATCTCGATGTGATCTTAGGTATGGATTGTTTATCCGAGCATGATGCAGTAGTGAACTGTAAACGAATGAAGATTGATTTGAAAAGCCCGATAAGTGAAGTGATTACGGTTGAGTCCAACATATTGAATAGTGGAACCAGAATGATCTCAACTATTTCAGAACAAAAAATGGTCCGTAAAGGCTACGAAGCATTTCTGGCATATATACTCGACTCACAAGTTTCAGGCACAAAGAATGTGTTTCTTGAAGAATTTTTAAATTTGCCACCGATCAGAAAGGTAGAGTTTGGTATTGATCTGTTACCAAGCACCGCACCGATCTCGATCCCACCATACAAAATGACACCGATCGAGTTGAAAGAATTAACGGCTCAATTACAAGAATTGTTAGACAGAGGCTTTATACGATCGAGTGTGTCGCCTTGGGGTACGCCAGTGTTGTTTGTGAAGAAGGACGGCTCGATGAGAATGTGCATAGATTATAGATAGTTGAATAAGGTAACAATCAAGACTAAGTACCTATTGCCTCGTATTGATGAGTTATTTGATTAGTTGGAAGGTGCAATTGTATTTTCCAAGATAGATCTTCGATCAGGTTACTATCAGATGCGAGTTAAAGATTACGACGTGATGAAAACAACATTCAAAATCAAGTATGGACATTATGAGTTTCTAGTAATGCCGTTCGGGTTGATGAACGCCCCAACATCATTTATGGATCTGATGAACCGAGTTTTCCAGCCTTAGTTAGATAAATATGTGGTTTTATTTATCGATGTCATATTGATTTATTCCATAACAGAGTCAAGAGCATGCTCAGCATCTAAGAGAGGTATTAAAGATTTTGTGAGAAAAATAATTGTACGCAAAGTTTAGCAAATCCGAGCAAAATTTCATCTATCCTTGATTGGAAGGTTCCGAAGAATGTTACTAAGGCACGTAGTTTTTTGGGATTGATAGGTTATTACCGTCGATTTGTGAAAAATTTATCTATCACAGCTTTGCCGTTGATGAAGTTGCTACAGAAGAACATTTAGTTTGTTTGGTCAGAGAAGTGTCAACAGAGCTTTGATCAACTTAAGAAAATGTTAACGGAAGCTCCAGTATTGATGCAGCCTAAATCGAGAAATGAATTTATTGTTTACAGAGGTTTGGGATGTGTATTGATGCAGGTAGGGAAAGTGATAGCATATGCATTGCAATAGTTGAAGTCGCATGAGAGAAATTATCTGACTCATGATTTGGAGCTAGTTGCCATTGTCTTTGCATTGAAGATTTGACGACACTATTTGTATGGTGAGAAATGTCACATATCATAAAAGCCTGAAGTATTTGATGACTCAAAAAGTATTGAACATGAGCTAGGGTCTGTGGTTAGAGGTACTGAAAAATTATGATTTCGTGATTGACTATCATCCGAGAAAAGCTAATGTTTTTGCTGATGCCCTGAGCCGAAATTCATTATTTTCTTTAAGAGCTATGAATGCAAATTTGTCGATGGAAGGCGATGGATCTTTTGTAGCCAAACTCAAGATGAGATCAGTATTTCTGTAGCGGATTCAAGAGTTACAGAAAGACGATTCGAAGCTCGCAACTAAGAAAGAACAAATTCAGGATGGTTCCATTGCAGAATTTACGATTGATGCTAAAGGTATGATGTACTTTAGAGGCAGAGTATCCTAGCGACTCGAATTTGAGACTGGACATCTTGACAGAAGCTCATAGCAGTACGTACTCCATTCACCCGGGGAGCGTGAAAATGTATAATGATTTGAAGAGAGTGTATGGGTGGCCAGGTATGAAGCGAGAGATCTCAGAATTTGTAACTAAATGCTTGGTTTGTCAACAGGTTAAAGTCGATCATTAGGTACCATCTGGATTACTACAGCCGATTTCCATTCCTGAGTGGAAGTGGGAGTGGGTTACTATGGACTTTGTTACAGGACTACCGGTGACATCGAGGAAGAAAGATTTGATCTGGGTAATAGTAGACAAATTGACGAAATCAGCTCACTTCATCCTTATTCGGGTGGATTTTCCCTTAGAGAAGTTGGCTGAGTTATATGTATTCGAGATTGTATGACTTCACGGGGTACTGATATCTACTATCTCTGATAGGGATCCACGTTTTTCCTTGAGATTCTGGGGTAAGTTGTATGAAGCTTTGGGAACCAGATTAAATTTTAGCACTGTATATCATCCATAGACAGATGGTTAGTTTGACCGAGTGATACATATCCTCTACATATCCTAGAGGATATGTTACGATGTTGTATACTCGAGTTTGAGGGTAGCTGGGAAAAGCACCTACCATTGGTAGAGTTTGTTTATAATAATAGCTATCAGTCCTCTATTAAAATGGCACCATTTGAGACATTATATGATAAGAAATGTAGAACACCTTTTTATTGGTCAGAGTTGAGCGAGGCTAAGTTGGCTGGGACCGACTTGATACATGAGATCGAAGACAAAGTACGAGTAATCCATGACTATTTAAAAGCAGCATTTGATCGACAGAAGTCCTACGCGGATCTAAGGAGGAAAGATATAGAGTTTATCATTGGAGACTGAGTTTTCCTAAGAGTCTCACCTTGGAAGACGGTGTTATGGTATGGTAGAAAGGGCAAGCTGAGTCTATGGTTTATTGGGCCATATGAGATCCTTGAAAGGGTTGGTCCTGTAGCTTATAAGTTGGCTTTACCACCGGAACTTGAGATGATTCACAATGTATTCCATGTGTCAATGTTGAGACGGTACAGGTCAGATCCTTCTCATGTGATTACTCCTTGTAAGGTTGAGATACAGCCGAATTTTTAGTATTCAGAGGAATTGGTTAGGATTTTGGCTCGTGAAGTAAAACAGCTACGAAACAAAAGACTACAGTTGGTGAAGGTATTGTGCAATCGACACGGGTTTAAAGAAGCCACATGTGAAACAGAGGCATTGATAAGAACACAGTACCCCAACCTGTTCACTGGTAAGAAATTTCGAGACGAAATTTCCCTAACAAGGGAGAGTTGTAACAGCCTAGTTTTTAGTGGTGTCAAAATAGTGGTTTCAAGACCACAAGTTTGACTATTCGAGTCATAAATATTAATTATTTAATATTTTTGATATCATTAGCATCACATTAAATTTTGATTAAGAAATTTTATCGTTTAGATAACTAATTGGGAAAAAAGGATTAAATTGTAAATGGTCACGAAAGTAGACTTTGTTTAAGTAAAAGGACCAAATGTATTAAGATAGTGAAATGGCATGAATATTTAGGTGAATATAGCATGATTAGTTAAGGTTAACAAAAGGGTTAAATAAGGTTAATAATGAAAGTCATGGCAATTACAAGTTTGCCATTAATATATATATATGTGAAATTAAAATAAAGAAAATGAGATAATCTTCAAAATTTCTCACCTTCTTCTTCTTCATTCGACCAAGAGGGGAAAGTTAGGGTTTTTACACTTTCAAGCTTTAAGCTTTGATTTGGGTAAGCAAATGATAACCGCTTTTGGTAATTTTTATGTTTTTGAGTCGGTATTAGCTTAATCTAGCTAACCTTAGGACTAATTTGTAAATCTGTCAATCATTGTGAAACTTTCCATTGTTGAATATGCTTGTTCTTGAAAACTTTTGATGAATTTGTATGTTTGATGTTTGGGTTAGATCTTTCTGTAAAGTGATTCTAGATGAAATTAAGGTTTAAGGACTAAAATGTTAAATAGTGAAATTTGTGTGTATTTGGTGTGAAATAATTGAAGTGTAGGGACTTGTGGAGACATATGATTATTCTACTAGTATTGGTTGTATAAGAGAAAGGTTATTTCGCATGTATTGTATTTTGGGACTAAGTTGAATAAAAGTAAAAAGGTTAGGGGTAAAATTGTAATTTTACCAAAAAGGACTAAATTGTGTTAAACGATTTGATTTTGTGATTTAATGTGAAAATTTGAATGTTTTGTGGATGTAGACTACGATCGTGCCACCGATCGCGAAAAGGGAAATTAGCAAAATAGTCCCTAGAGTCTATCCACGACTACTATCCAGTTCGATAAGTTCGTAATGTTAAATTCTTATTAATAACTGCTTATAACTGTCCTTCTTATGTTTGTTGGAAATGAGGAACAACGGTTGGAAACATGAAAGAAAGGAACACGAGATGAGATTTTCCCGACCTTGTGCCAAATATAGAAATGGTCCGATGGCCGAGATCCTGAATTTGTTGTGGATTCTTTACAATCATTGAGTCATTGTAAAGTGAATGGTCCGATAAGTTCGTAATGTTAAATTCTTATTAATAACTGCTAGTTTGCATATTCTCGTCAGCTTAGTATGAGCAGCATCATAGGGAACAGTTATACCGTATCGATGGCTGAGAGCAGCATCGTATACTAGTAACAGACATGACTTTTTGGTCAACAGGGAGTAAATCAAATATCGATCACTGAAGTATAGTTTTGTTCTGGCTCAACTGATTTACAGAATTGTACAACACATGGTATTCGGTAAATTGATAAACGTTGCCAACTTATTAAGTTATGAAAGCTTTCTAGTGAAATTATTATTCTTTTGTAGACTTTATTTTACGGCTTGAAGATCGGACCATCTTAAAGATATCACACTATCCCGAGAGATCGTTCGATAGTATTTACATCACTCGGTTATTTGACATGTACTAGTATGAAGTAGTCTTTCTACTTCTTGTATGAATTGAAGTTGTCTTTCTACTTCTTGTATGAATTATTTGAATTTCATGTTGAGATTGTAGTCGAATGTTGAACATAGTTGTGTTGCTAAGTCCAATATGTTACACATGCTCTATAAGAAGTTTGATAGGTTTTGGAACTATGTGTAATGTACTAGCCTTATGTATTTTGAAGTTATGCTATGAGAATGATTGAAAACTTGAGTTTATGCATGTTTCATTGAATCCTGCATACCTGTTTCGGTAGAATTCGTGTATGTATCGGTAGAAGTACAGGTAGGAGAGAGGTTACATTCTGACTTACATTGTATCGGTAGTACTAATAGAAGTATCGGTAGTTTTGTTCACCAAGGTATCGATAGTTGGGATACTTGTATCGGTAGAAGTTGCAGGGTTAGACTTCTTAGCTCTCTAGAGTTTTTAGTATCGGTAGAAGAGTCTCTTGTATCGGTAGAAGTCTGCATTATTCTTGAATTGCTTACTAACTTGACTACTATCGATACATGTCCAACAGGTATTGGTACAAGTCTCTAAAGTTTGTAAAAAATGACATTTTTGCCCTTCTTGAGTTTTGTTGACATTCAATTGCCTATTTCCATTATGGTATCATAACTGGTTATTGTAATCTTGAAAGTAACTGATGTTTGGCTTTAACTTGCTGACAAATCAAACATTTTGACACAAATTTTGAAATTTCAAGTTTCATACCCAACCACTAATATATCTATTTCAAATCATTATACATTTTATTACTAGCCGGATGAAGCGAGTAACGACTATTGTGAGCTTCTTACAGAATATTCTGCTTAACTTCAGAATTCTTTGGAACACATAACCTACTTTGGTAATATAAACTATCATCCTCACCAATGTGAAATTTAAAATCTGATGACCTTTCAACTTTTTTTCTTTTAGCGACCAACTCGAGATCGCTTTTTTGGGCTTCACAGATCTTTTGCAAAAATTTCGGTTTAGCCATTAACTCAACTAAAATATGACTACCATCAATAAGCGTCAACCGAGTGATCCAAGCTCTCAGAGAAAACAATGATTTTTGACTCAACGCATATTGTGACAATATTTTCTTTTCTCAGGTGATAGTCGATGATCACCTCATAATCCTTTAACAACTGCAATCAATTACACTGCCGCAAATTCAATTCTTTTTAAGACATCAAGTATTTAGACTTTTGTGATCTGTGAAAATATGACATTTCCCCCCGTATAAGTAGTGTCACTAAAATTTTAAGGAAAACACAATAGTCGTAAGCTCCAAGTCATGTGTTGGATAGTTTTTCTCATGCGATTTCAATTGTTGGGAAGCATAAGCTACAACTTTAGCCTCTTGCATAAAAAAATAGCCCAAATCGCTATGTGAAGCATCATTGTAAATCACAAATTCATTGACAGTCTCTGGTTGAACCAAAATGGGGGCTTTAGTTAACATTGCCTTTAATCGGTTGAAGCTCCTTTGACATTTATCAGACCAAACGAACTTCACATCTTTCTAAAGCAGACTCGTCAATGGTGAAGCAATTATCGAAAACTTTTTTACGAAACGTTGATAATATCCCGCCAATCCTAGAAAGCTTCTGATTTTGTGACGTTTCTTGTTGGTTTCTAATCCAATATAGCTGATATCTTACTTGGCTCCACTCTGATGCCTTCCGCTAACACCATGTGACCCAAAAACCCAACTTCTCAAAGACAATTTCGTACTTACTAAAATTTTCAAATAGTTGCCTATTGCGTGAAGTCTCTAAAACAATACTCAGATGTCAGACATTCTTGGTTTCATTTCTCGAGTAAATCAGTACATCATCTATAAAAACTACTACAAATTTATCCAAATACGATCAAAGATTCTATTCATCAAGTCCATAAACATAGTAGGTGCATTTGTTAACCTGAACGACATAACCAAAAATTCATAGTTTTCGTACCTGGTCCTGAAAGTAGTTTTTGGCACGTTAGAATCTTTAACACGAAGTTTGTAATATTCAGAGCGAAGATCGATCTTGGAAAACATAATCGAACCTTTTAACTGGTTAAACATATCATCTATATGAGGCAACAAATACTTGTTTTTAATTGTGACCTTATTAAGCTACTAATAATCAACACATAACCACATCATCCCATCCTTTTTCTTGACAAAAAGCACTGGTGCACCCCATGGAGAAAAAACTAAGCCTAACAAACCCTTTGTCTATTAGTTCCTGTAAGTGAACTTTCAAAATTTTCAATTTTGTGGGTGACATTCTATATGTAGCAATCGATATCGGTGATGTTCCTAGTATTAATTCAATAGCAAACTCAACTTCTCTAACCGGTGGTAGTCCTGGTAATTCTTCTGAAAACACATCTGAGAACTCACAAACAATAGACTTGATTGTATCTTCAATTTTTAAATTTTGGTGTCTATTATATGTGCTAAATATGCCTCATACCTTTTTCGAATGCATTTTTGAGTGATCAAAGTAGAAATAATATTGGTGGTACTGTCAAATTTATCTGATTCAAAACTAACTGATTCACCATTTTAACATCTCAACATAATTTGTTTTCTTCTACAGTTTGCAATCGCGTCATGCAAGGTCAACCAGTCCATGCCAAGGGTCACATCAAATTTGTCTAAAGGTAATAACATCCAATCAGCAAGAAAGTCATAATCTCAAACTTTCAATGGACAAGCTTTACAAATCAGGTTAACTAAGACATATTGACCAAAGTGGATTCGTTATCGTGATAGTGAAATTGGTGGATTCAACAGGCAGGTTCTTTTTGTCTACTAATGCAGTGCATATGCTTTGGCAATTTCTCTAGCTTTCGATCGTTCATTCACTTCACTAGGCTTTCCATGTCCAAAGGTAGTGCTTCTACCATTTGCCGGTCGTCTACCTTTCTGTGAAGTAGTTTCATGTTTACTTGTCTAATTACTCGATTCATTTTTTTGAAATGGGCAATCATGCATAAAGTGGTTAGTGGCTCCACAACAGAAACATGCTCCCAACTTTGATCGACATTCTCCAAAATGCTTTTTTCCACAACCATTACAAATCAGAACAACTCTCTTTACATTTCTGACACTGTCGACACTAGCTGCGGGAGAATTTACAAACTTAAAATTGCTTTGCCTTAGTTTGTCTCTACTTGTGAACTTTGAAGGGGCAGTAGAACGAATAACTTCGCCCCTGAACTTCTTCGATGGAAATGTTTGATCTGACTTAAAGGACCCTATTTTGTTGAATTCTCGAGATCTAGCATCCGATTTTCTCTTACTTTTACAAATTTCTTTGATCTTCTGTGCACGTTCCGCTAATTCTACAAACTCTTGCAATTTCAATGCTACCATAGACATACGTATCTCATCATTTAGACCATCTTCAAATCGGATACACATTACCTCCTCATTTGACACTATGTTTCAAGCATACTTACTTAGTTGTACAAATTCCCGTTCATACTCGACAACAGATCGATTTCCTTATTTTAGCTCAAAGAACTCTTTCTTCTTCTTGTCCAGAAACAAGCTACTAACATACTTCTTATGGAATTCTCCTTGAAAGAAATACCAAGTGACACGATTTTTGGATGCCATCGAGCTCAAAGTGTCCCACCACTCGAATGCTTCATCTTTTAGTAATGAAATGACTCATCTCAGACATTATTTAGGGGTACACATCAATTCCACAAAAACTCTCTTTGTATTTACTAACCAGTACTCGTCTTTTACAGGATCATCTTCAACTTTGCCTCTAAACTCTTCAGCTCCACACTTCCATAATTTATCCACTAATAGTCAAGTGATTATCATTGATACCATATTCTGAGGATATAAGAGTGCTAGAGGAGGCACGATAGGAGGTGGAGGTGGCGGAGTCACAAGATTTGCTTGTTTAAATTCATCGAACCATTGGTTCATCATCCCAAAAAATGCATTTCTCATATCTTCTCCAAAAGTATGGGGAATAGATACACTATTACTTATTTCTCGATTCAAAGCTTGAACATTAATTTTAGATTCATTTGTTGTAGCTCGATTCATTTCAGATGACATTTTAAATTTATAAGAAAATATAATGTTAGAGTGGATCAAAGACATCACACTATCATAGGGTATATGTGGCATATATGTATTAGACTTTATACGCGCTACGCTAGTCCTAGAATCGACTAAATTGTAGCTATGACACCACTAAATGTAATTCCCCTAACCTGTCTCCGTCATCGGAACGAGATTACAGGGAGTTACAATACATATCAAAACATTTTCTTAGCATACACGTTTTAGAATTAATTTAAATTTTTTTTCATTTAGAAGTAACTCGAAGTACTATGGAATATGGTTATGTGAGCTTTAAATTGGCTCTCGAGGCCTTAAAAATAACTTACGAACAATCAGGGACTAAATTAAAACAAAGCAGAACATTTAAAGAAAAACTAAAAATTTTCCCTCCATACGCCCATGTCATAGGTTATGTATTTGCTCGTGTAACTCTCTGACTTGATACACATAGCCGTGTCCAGATCGTGTGATCCACACGACCATGTCTTAGATCGTGTGCTAAACCGTGTAACTCTTTGACTTGGGACACATGACTATGTGTCAGACAATGTGATTCACAAAACACTTCTAATATAATTCCCATAATGACACATATGCCTAAATTTTTTTTTATATATTCTTACATGTATTGATTATCAAGTAAACAATAATAAAATCTTCAAGTTCTTTATGATAGGCAATAATTCAATACGAACTTACCTCTACTCACATGCTTGTTCAAAACAACGGACGACTACTCCGTAACCTTATCCTTCCCTCGATTCAAGTCCGGTTGTTGCGTAACTTGATCTATATAATAATTTTATTCAATTAATTAATTCACAATACTCAAAATAACTAATTTAAGCTTATGAGACACTTTATGGTAATTTTACTAAATTACCCTCAATACTTTAGCATTTGTACAAGTGAGCCCTTAATCTGAAATTCATGATTTTAACCATAATCGATACAAGAACAAACTAATAAATATTTTTCATGTCTTCATCTCAACCCTAAATTTCCACCATTGTACAATATTTACATAGCATTTTCTATTTTCTCAAATATGTCCTTAAACACCTAACTATCAAAATAACTTAGTAAAATACTCATGATTGACCATTAAATTTAAATATCTAACAACCAAGTTCACAAATACAACAAGCTGATTCATGGTAAGTCCCTACACTTTTAAAGATTTCACAAATCAACCCCCGAGTAGGCTAGATTGAGTTAAAACCAACTCAAAAACATCAAAATCTATAATAATAATAATAAAAAGCTTCAAAACTCACCCTTTCCACCTCAAGGAAGCTTGGTTGAACCTCTTATCTTTTTCATTGGCTTCTCACATGTCTTTTGAGAAGAAGAAAATGAAATTACTTTTCTTCCCTTTTTCCTTTATTTACCCTAATATCACTTCATTTTTCTACCTAATATCAACTAATTTAGTAACTTTTATTTTCATTAATGATCACAAGCCACCAATATTGAGGTCTTATTGTCTAGCCCTTTTCCTTTAATTAGCAACCAATCAATTAAATTTCCTTATAGAAATTTAATATGATGTTACTATATGTTCGTAAATATTAAATTAATAATATTTACTGACTCTCTCATCAAAATGTGTGGTCCCAAGCCATTGTTTCCGACACCACTGAAATCGGGTTGTTACACTAATGCAATAATATTTCCCCAATAACCCTTATGACTTTTTTATTTTTGCCAATACTATAGAGATTTTCTCGGGCTCTTCTTCTAAGGGTTATACTAGTCATACTGCATCATTTCAATAACCATGGACTTTACCGAGTACTTTCTTTTAATTCGAACATCCTATACTTCTACAAATATAATTATCTATTTGTACATGCTTTTATCACTTGGTATATTTAATCTCTTTTACCTATTTACCGTCTAATAACTAATTAGTCTAAATATAAACAACCTAAATTATTTAATTTCATGCTAAAATTACAATTTAAACAAACCTAAGTGTATGCTCCCAACAAATAATTTGTATTTCTAAAAGCTTAAGCATAAACATTCAATTAAAAATGAAAAACTAATAGCAAAAGAAAGAAAATCAAGACAAAATTCAAGTTTTCCTAAGTCACCGTACACTTTATTCGGCATATTGTCTCTAATGTGCAACTTAAAAAATATAAAGGAAAAAGGTTACTCGGTTGGCGTGATACGTGCAATCTCATTTGGTGGGACTACTCTTCATTTCGGTTTTAGCTCGCGAATGTAGTGTCGTAAAAAATTGTGGGGTTCCTACAAAGAAAAATTAAACACACAAACACAAACACACGCACACACGCACACACACACACACACACATATATATACACACTAAATCCTAGCTACTTAAAAACTAAGGAAAAAATTGAAAATCATCCCAATTAAAAATATAGTACAAAAATTCAAATATATAAAAATGGTCAAAATTAGTCGAACTTATATTTTGACTCCTTTATCATTTAGGCCTTGCCCGTACCGTGCCTCGCTGGTGCTTTTGTAGCCCACCTTCCTAAAGTCTAGGTTGGGTTGTGTTGGCTCAAGTCGTTGATAACCACGCCCTTTGTCGATGAGTGGTTTTGGCGAAATACTCGCTCATAGTCCGATGGTGCAATAGGGGTCTCCTCCTCCTCATCATCATCGACACCCTTATCGCCTAGTGGTAGGAACCTCTTGAACATGTTAAGGAGTGGTGTTGGTGTGGGACACCCATTTTGTTATGCAATGCAGATAAGAATGTCTCCCAGTCCTTGCATCCAAAAGGGTCTGCCCCTCCGATATTGGCATATCTGTGAGGCATGTTATCCTTGACATATGTGCTTTCCCTTTCCTCTTCATTGGCTCCTGAGTTTTGCTCCTATGTTTAATTCGAAGCTCCTTATCTCGATTTTGTTTACATTAGACCTCAATGAACTGGTCATACAAGTTATCCCCAGTTACGCTATTAGTGGGTCTCGTGAATGGCTGGATCAGTGACATGAGGACATCAGCTTGATGATATAAGGTGGTAATTAGATGCGGGAAGTACATACTTTATCTCCGATGCCGTATGCACTTGAGCATCTCCTCATGTATCTAGTGGCCGACACAAATTTTATCTCTCTGCAATATAGTGTAAAACATAACCACTTGATAGGCAGTAACGTTATAAGCATTATGATTCAGCGTTAGGCGGGTGCAAATAAACTGCGTCCACATCTTGGCCATCGAGAACATGATGGTTGTATTGAATTTCTATAGCACCCCATAGTTGGACTCGCCAAGCCCTCCGTCAAGTAGTCGATAATACCTTCAATCTGAAAATCCTCATGTGAATAACTCTAAGGTCTCTAAAAATTATGGTTATAATAAGGAGCATCGTAGAATAAAAAAATATCTCAAGGTGTAATCGAAACCTCTTTGCCCCAAACAGTCACGTGGGTGATAGTCTCACCCCTCTGCTTCTGATTCTCCCTATCTTTTAGGGAGGCATAAATGATATGTTGTAATTCAGTGTAGCGAATTAAACTAGTTTTTACAATTAAGGAGCTTGAGCCATTTTAATATGTTTTAGTTCAGTTTTCATATTTATATTTGAATTTAATAAATTGTGTTATTTGAGTCTTTCATTGACCTTAAGGATCGAATGAGGCCTAAGGGTGAGCTAATATGCTTTATGAGTGTGCAGGAGACCATTAGAAGGTGCGCTAACTCAATAATGGTTGCTATGTTGCAACATGGAGGGTTGGATGTTGCAACATAGAGAGCAGAATAGAAGAATTTCAAGATTGTCTTCAATGTTGCGACACACCCATGAAGATACCTTGAAGATAAGCATATTATCTTTGATGTCGTGACACAGGCTTTAGTGTGTCGTGACACAGGCTCTAGTGTGTCGTGACATCAGTTCTGTACGAGAAACTTTAGCCCATACAACCGAACATTAAGCTTTGAAGTGTCAATGACTTAGGGTTAAGTATGACGATTACTCTAAGTTTATAAATAGGCTCAGCTAACACATGTTATGGACACCTTTTTTTAGTTTTAGATTTTTTTTTCATAATTCTAGTTTTAGTTTTTATTTTAAGTTTCGTTATTTGTCAAGAGATCTGATTTGTGACATTGTTCAAACTCAGTGAGGATTTGACATTTTATTCAATACAAATTGGGCTTTTTGTAAACCTTATACTATTGATCTATTATTCATGTCTACTTTCTATATCTTGAGTATATTGTTTACAAAATCCATGAGGAACTAATCCCCCTATGGGGGATTAGCAAGTAGAGGTATGACTAATTAACTATTTTGTAGGATTTTCTTAATGGGTCAGTTGTTTGGGAGAGGAAGAACATAAATCATAAGCTTGATGACCCTAGAAGTCATCAAGGTGGGAATGAACCCAAAATTGGTATGAAATATTTGTGAATATCTTAACCAAAAATTGGTCTGGACTATGAGCTTGAGAGAAAATTAGTTCTTACCGACTCAATATTCTAGTGGAAGATCGAAAGATCCTGCTAGGGTATCGACTAGTTGATTGAACAAGGAGCCCGAAGCAATAGTTGGTTATGACTACCAAAGCGAGATGATCACCCATGCTCAGATCTGATCAATTCTATTATTTGATTTCCTATTATTCATTTATTCATGTTATTTCCTTTTTTGTTATAAAAACCCTAAAAATCATTCCTTTATATTTCTTCATAATATAATCTATTTAAAGTACTAATTAAATTTATTTGTGATTAGGTTAGAATTAATTTAGTACTCACCTCCCTTAGGTACGATCCTTGAAGTACTCGTTACTTCGTTGTAAACTATATTACAACCTGACACGTATACTAGTGGACACCGCCCATTCAATATCTTTTGTGCAAGTTTCTCACTCTAGATGTTAGTACATCTGGAGACGAACAATAAAATTCGTAGGCAATAGCATCAATCGTTGGATCGATTGGGGTTGAGCAAAAGTTTTCCCACCGATGGGATTTTTCGAGATCCCAAACTTTTCACAAGCAGACATAGTGGGATCGAACCCACATTCTTGTATTAATGACCGTTCACTCATTTGAAGGAAAAATTTCTCGACTTTTATATTGTGAAAGTGATTGGCCTCGGGGTTACTCGGTGCATGGGTGGAACATCATTCTTTTCTTGGTGTCATTTTAAAATTGAAACAAATTAACAACTAACCCAAGTGATAAAAATTATAAAGAAGAAGTTTAGAACATGATACCTCGGGTAGTTTTCGATGAATATCGCCTCCTAATTGATGTACAATGGATAAAAATGAAAACAAAAAAGAAAAGAGAAGAACACTTAGGTGAATCAAAGGTTAGGAATGCAAAAGATCGAAGCTCTATGGCGGGAAAGACGTGCGACGATTCTAAATGGATGTTTTCTCTCATTTTGGTGTTTTAGATATGTGTTCTTATGACTAAAATTGGTGGCTATAAATAGAATTTTGATAGGCTTTATACTTGAAATGGCCCGATTTCGGCTGAAAACACAGGCTTTAATATGGCCCCGTTTTAGGTTCAAAGTGCACGTGTCGCGCCACATCTTATGTGTGGCGTGACACACCCTTTTAACATCAGGTACCCTTGCTTCAAAAAGTCTGTTTCACACCACAGGCTATGTGTGGCGCGACACAACATTGTCCCCAGCCCTTTAGGGTGTGTCAACATCCTTTGGTTGTTCGTTTTCATCCCTGTTTAGCTTCCTTACATCCCGTTATGTTTGAAAACCTGAATTCTTCTAATTTTGACATGTAATTATACTATTATTGTCCTTATTTTCTTAAAATCTAACTACAACTAGAAATTGTACAAAATTTTACCCCAATAAAGCTCAATGGTTAATTCTATGTCGTGCTACCGGATGTGTTCGACAATTTTTAAACTTCACCATTGACTTCATTCATCGTTCATAACCGTCTTGGTTCTTCCAATTATTTCCATTCTCTTTCGGATCTTGCCTTTTGTCTCTTTCTCGCGCTTTATGAGCATCTCCACCTACACCCTTCATTATTTTTTGTGTTGAAATTACAAGATTGGGTATCAGTTCAACTATCTCCTCGATTGGTTCTAGGTACTCAACTTCTTTCTCCTCCTTTATGGGCTGACGATATCTTTCATAACTCCTTTTTATGGATGGGTTCGATTAGCGACTTTAATTACTTGCCCAATCGTATCGTGATCGCCTTTATGTGTTCTTATCCATCTTTTTTAGGATTACTTTTTTGTGTTATTAAGGAGACTCTAACCATTTTGTTTTCGAAACATCGTCATTAATTGGCTCATTTGGTTGTAAAGCTTGATCATTTGGGATTTGAATAGTCCACATGTTGCTTAGACTTTTCGAATGTTCTTCTTCGTTGTTTGCATCTCCCCCTTCTAGTTGATCGAATCTTTGATCACAAGCAGTTTGGTCGTTACCCACGATACGTTGTTGCATGGGTGGAGGTTGGCAAGCAGGATTTGGTCGAGTTTGAGCTTGATTCGCACCTATTTGGTTTCCTCCCTACTTGAGGTTCAGATGATCTTGCCAATTGGGATTTTAAGTATTTGAATAGGGATCTTGACTTCTATTATTCACATAGCTTGCCTTCTTCTGTTGGCTTTCATAATGTGGTTTCGCTCTTGTCATCTTGATGGGTGTCTCCAAACAGTTAAGCGTTTCTAGTATTTTTTAGAATCGGCATTCTTTATCTCTTCCTTTACGGCTTTTACCTTTGGTGGCTTGGATTGGTTCATGAATCTCTCATTAGGCGACATATACGAGTTCATGGTCATATCAGCAATGATTCTATAAGCTCTTTTGTATGTATGGAACATGAGATATCCATTGGATGCACTGTCTAGGCTCGATTTAATTTGTCCATCAACACCGTTGTAGAAAATTTGTATTTGGAGCCAGGCTTGTAGTCCATTTTGTAGGTTTTTCCTTAATAATGTCTTAAAATGCTCCTATGCCTCGTACAGGGATTCACCTTAAAATTGGTTAAAATTGGAGATTTTTCACCTCAACTGAATGGTTCAACTAATCGAGTAAAATTTATAAAGAAAATTTTTCGCTAAATCGTTCACATTATGATGGAACCTGATTCTAATGAGTCTAACCAATTGGTTGCATTATCACATAATGAAAACAAGAATAAACAAATACGTACGACATCATCAGATACCCCGTTATACTTGAAGGTGTCGCATAGTTGAAGGAACCACTTCAAGTGCTAATCGAGTCTTCAACTGTGTTCCCATTGAACCGCAATGTGTTTTGAATCATCTGGATAGTTTTCATATTTATCTCAATTTTTTTTACATTCATTGTCGACCACTCACTGTTTCCTCACACCACATCTAGTGTAGGTAGGGCGTACTCAAGCAACGTCCTTTGAGACATTGGGACTTCTTCCTAGTTACTTCCTTGTGGTTCTTGTGGCTCTTCGAATAATGGATTTTCCCATGGCAAATTTATAATTGCAAGTGGATCGTTATCCATTACTTGATGGTTGCGCCTGGGTATTTGCTTTGGGTCTGGGTAAGGTTGCATTGATGTGCTAGAGTTTCGGTTCATAATCGACTTGGAAAAAAATAAAAATAAAATAAAAATAAACAAACAAAAATTTAAAATTGTATCTATAGGTCGTAACGTTCCTACTTATCTTATTAATTATAAAAATTTTATTTTCAAAGTTTATTGTTGAAACCTCCCGGCAATAGTGCCAACAACTTGATCGTTTATAAACGCGTTATAGTTTATAGTTAAATAATACAAAAATTATAAGAGTTAATAATGGCGGTGTTCGCAAGTGCACAGGTCAAATTATATAATAGTTGTAGAACGAAATACTTGGAAGTATTTCGAAGATCGTACCCAAGCGAAGATAGAATTAATAATGCAAACTCTTTTTAAGGTGAATCATAAAGTAGAGTGATGAGATAAAATAAAAAAAATAAAGAAAGAAAGAAAAATAAACATAAAAAATAAATAAATAAACCAATTAGGAAGGTTAACTTGCTTTAAGGTTTGTAACTAACTTCGGGTTAGGGTTTTAAGGTAGATTTGCCATTGATTAACTAATTATTACCTCTCGGCCTCTAATTAGCTTACTCGATTGGTTGATACTCGCTTATCTCCCAACCTCACTTTCTCAACTAGGATAAATTATGATTTACTCGGTTTGACTTATCTCCCGATCTCATCTAGCCTATGATAACTTAATAAGGCTGTCAAGCCTAACAATTTTAGAATATATAATTTATACCAACTAACCCCTCTCGAGAAACCCTAAATCCTCCATTAATGACATCCTCATCCACCCATTAATCTCCCCTAAGGGACTTATCCATTCATATTATTCATAACCTCTCTCTCGATTGAAGAAACCATGTAAAGAACACGATCAATTCAGAGAAGAAAAGATATTTGAATAATCTTGGATTGAATACTGAATGGGAAACAGAGTAGTAAATCTCTTGATTGGAATAAACAATAAAACAAATGCAAAAAGTACATAATCTATGGATAATATAAATAAGCTTCTCGAATCAGAACTGATTTCAAGGGGAAAACAAGAAAGTATTGAAAAGTAAAAAAGAAAATAAACTAAAACTAATTCTAAACTACGAGGGTTTTTGAAGGAGTCTAGGATGACCTGATTGCATTCAAACCCTAATGTCTTATTTATAAAGGTATTTGCAACCCAAATTAGGTCTTAGGCACATCTTAGGTCTTCAATTAAGTTTTATTGGGCGGACAAAAATAACCCTGATGAACTTGGGCACCACGTCGACGTGTGTCGTGCTACACCCATTGCGTGGCGTGACACTACACCGAAGATCTTCCTTGTGTCATCCATTTGATGATTTGACATCCCAAGAAGCTTGTGCATCACTCGACCTTTGCTTCCATGTCAATTGGGCCTTTATAATGTCATCGTACACACTCAATTGAACCAATTAGCACAACCTAATGCCCGTGTCGGCCTATTAGGTACATCACTTACAAAATGTGTTAAAAACACTTTTTTTATTAAATTTTATTCCTAAGACCTAATTACTGAAAAATAACTTAAAATACCAAATTGTTTAGAAAACAAACTCCTTAAGTGCGAAATTGACCCGAATTGACTACTACATTTGACGGCAGGTTAGAGACCACTGTTACTGATTGTCTCTACAGAGACGTTGGTGTGTTCTGGAGGGATGTAATGTCTTATGATATATAATACCTACAGGCTTAGAACTTTAGTACTTAGGTGTATATTGGGGTTATCGCTCGAATGAGCAATCAAGTGTGTTTTGGTAGTTATCGTGTATTCGCATTTGTTTATTATAGTTCATTGCAATAATCAGTTAATGCAATAGGTAAACGACTGAATGATGATATGTATTGTTTTAAAAATGTTTATATGATAAAATTATGAAATGTTTATATGATATAATTATGATGTAAATGAAATTTAATTAATGAGTTTGATTAAATGGGATTTATTCGTACTGATTGAAATGTTTATGGCTCATTTATTTGACATGCTCACCTTGTTATTGTGAAATGTGGTAACAATAAATTATATTCATGTAGCAAATTTGATATGTTAATTGTGAATTGAGGTGAGTTTATTGTTTTAACTCCTATGAACTTACTAAGCATACAAAATGCTTACTCGGCTATGTTTCCTATTTTGTAGTTGTCTTTTGTGGAACGAGGCGATCAGATCACTGCGGAGCTTACATTATCAAGTCTTTGATTCGGTAGTCTATTAATCATTCCAAACTCAGTTATCTAGCATGTATATAGGCAATGTTATGTTTATGTGTACTTCCTTGAATGATGTTGGTACTTTGGATCTTGAATGTGTCATATTTTGATTGGTATATGTTATGTACTTTAGTGTACATATTGGTAATGTGTAAGGAGTTAGATAGAAACACATTGATGATAAAAGTTAATGGTGATGGTCGAGTAATTAATGAATGTGAATGGTATGCATTTTCAAAGTAATGGTTATTTGCATGATTGGTGAAAAGATGATTGAGTAGGTATTGAGGTTTTGTATAGTTAATTTTACATGAAATGTATAAATGAAAGTTGCATTTTGAGGGCCATTTGAGGCATGTTGTATGGATATGTTTATTTGTAAAAAGGTGCCAAATTGGTAGCATATTGGTTATTGATAGTTAAGATCTTTAATATGGGACATTGGTGTATGCTTGAATGGTGTTTTATACAAGTTATAGGTGTACTTAAGGTTCTTTTTGAGTTGGTTTTGGTTTGAGCATGAGAAATGATACCAAACATGAGATTTTTAACTTTCTAGCAAAAAGTATCAATACTATAGGTTGAAGTATCGATATTTTTCCAAATGAACATTATTTTTAAATCAATAGAATGTCAATTTGATATCATTATCGATTAAGTATCAATACAAGTTATATGTGTACTTAAGGTTCTTTTTGAGTTGGTTTTGGTTTGAGCATGAGAAATGAACCAAACATGAGATTTTTTTAACTTTCTGGCAAAAAGTATCAATACTATAGGTTAAAGTATCGATATTTTTCCAAATGAACAATATTTTTAAATCAAGAAAATGCCAATTTGATATCGATAACATATAAGTATCAATACAAGTTATATGTGTACTTAAGTTTCTTTTTTAGTTGGTTTTGGTTTGAGCATGAGAAATCATACCAAAAATGAGATTTTTAAATTTCTAGCAAAAAGTATCAATACTATAGGTTGAAGTATCAATATTTTTCCAAATGAACAGTATTTTTAAATCAAAAAAAATCCAATTTCGTATCGATACCCATATAAGTATCAATACAAGCTATATGTGTACTTAAGGTTCCTTTTGAGTTGGTTTTGGTTTGAGCATGAGAAATCCTACTGAATATGAAATTTTTAATTTTCCGGCAAAATGTATCGATACTATAAGTTGAAGTATCGATATTTCTCCAAATGAACAGTATTTTAAAATCAATAGAATGCCAATTTGGTATCTATACTTATATAAGTATTAATACTTATTTTTCTAAGGAACAATAGTTATAAAGGTATCAATAAAAAATTGACTCATTTTCAAAATTTGAAATTGGCAGAACGACAAGACGGTATCGATACCTAACTTTAGTATCGATACTTGTGTATTTTAACTTGATTTTTGAAACATTGAAATTACAGATGGTATTGGCACCTGACTTGAGTATCAATACCCATGCTTAAACTTTGAAAAGTTTACACTTTGGTCCTTATTCATGCTCGAGTCAAATTTAGAGCTTTGTAAGCTTGTTTGGTGAATGGATTTATATTAAGAAATGATCATTGAATGAATTTTTGTTGAGTTTTTAAATGTGAATTGTTTCAACACCAGAATTAGTATCCCATAACTTGGGCTAGACGATCGAGTCGGGTGAAAGGTGTTACAAAATATATTTCCTCAAAAATTCTTTTATGGTAAAAATGTCATGACATTTGCGGAATTAGAATTGAGTTAAGAAAATTATTTAATTGGAAATTTAATTTATCTAATTAAATAATTTTTTTTTTTTGAGAAATAGAAAAACATGTGTTAGGTTGGATTAAATTATTAAGTGCTAGGTTAAAAATCCAGGAGGCACATATAAATTAGATCCAATATGAGAGAAACGATGACAACCCTAGCATAAAGAAGTTAGTTGATTTTAAAAAAAATAAAAGATATTTAATGTAATGATATATATAAAAAATTATTTTAATTATATAATTACATATTGTTAGGGATTGATCTGATTAAGTAACGAAGAAGTAAAAATAGTGAAATAAATTGAGAAATTGAACACACAAATTTAACGTGGAAACACCCCTTCAAAGAGGATAAAAAACCACGGACATGGAAAAAGAATGAAGAGTACCAAAGATGGAGATCAAATTTAAATCCCGAAAACAAAAAATCCTCAAAACGTAAACACAAAATTCTCCAAAAGTGTTAGGAGTTCTAATCTCTAATGGGTGTGTTTTTTTATAGTTGTAAAAGAGCCTATTTATAGGATAAATTCCTAGATCGAATAATAATAAATTAATCTAAACTAATCAGAGTTTGATTGAAACAAATAAACAAAGTTTAAATAAAAAATTATTTCTCAAATTTGACTTTAAATATGAGTCATACTTCAACAAATCTCCACTTTGACTCGTATTTCCACAACGCCATCTTTGCCAAAACCCGCCACAAGCCTATCTTGAACTGTGCCATGAATTAACTGAGTCGAATTTGTGTTTAAAACCTAGAAGACTTCTAGCCTTTGACTTGTGCACTACCAAATCAAAACTTACCCGAGTCTGGTTTTCACGAAAATAGTACCCTAACTTTTCAAAACTTGCATCTAACAGAGAACCTCTCTTCAATGAAACGATTATACCTTTTTCCCTCCTACGACCAAGTTGCCTCCGCTCCAAACTAGTTGACTTCAACTTCGTAACGGACGAAGGATATTCGATTTCACTAGTCACTATAGAACCTTCCAGAATATAAATACTATCGGTCCTTTTACCTTTTAACAAAATGAGAGCCCCTCGAGACACCTTAATGTCACTAGACTCAATGTTAATCTTACAACCTTTCGAGTCTAAAATACTCAAAGAGATAAGATTCTTTTGTAAATCAGGTATATAGCTGACATTTGAGAGTGTCCTAATTGTCCCATCGTGCATCATAATTTTAACAGTACCAATATCAATTACCTTACTAGATGAATCGTTTCCCTTTTGCACAACTTCACCTTCAACTGAACTGTATGTGGAGAACCATTCTCTGTTGGGACACACATAGAAAGAACATCCTGAATCTAGGATCCACTCGCACATAATCTCAGAGTTTTTCGCTCGTTAACACTAACAAGAAATCATCACCCTTTTCATCAGCCAAATTAGCACCAACTACATCTTTCTTGTTGCTCTCAGCAACCCTTTTATTTCGTAGTTTGTAACAATCTGCTTTGACTTGACCTAACTTCTTACAATAGCGACACCCCACTTCTTTGATGCTATCAAAATGGAAGCTTGCCTATCTATCTTGCTATCTAAACCAAACTCATTGTCGAGTTTGTCTTTACTCAACAAATGACCTTTCACGTCCTCGAACGAAAGTTTGTCTCTTCCAAAAATCAAGGTTTCCCTAAAAGACTTGTATAAAGGGGGTGAAGAACACAATAATAGCATAACTTGATTTTCATGGTCAATCCGAACCTCAACGTTACTTAAATCATCTAAAAAGGTAATAAATTGACTAATTTGATCTCTAAGAAGCTCACATTCGTTCATGCGAAACGTATATAAACTTTGTTTCAGCACTAAACTGTTAGCTAGAGACTTAGTCGCATAAAGAGTTTCTAGCTTTTTCCACAAGGCGGATGAGGTATTCTCCATCAATACCTCATGCAATACCTTATTCGTGAGGCACAATTGGATTGCAGACAAAGCCTTTTCATCAAGCTCTTCCCATTCTGACTGATCTACATTCTCGAGCTTTTTCCCGGTAATGACATTTTTCAATCTGGTCTAAACAAGAATTGTCATCATCAGAACTTGCCACAAATTAAAATTTGTGACACCATCGAACTTCTCAATGTCAAACCTTGTTATTGCCATCTAATGGGTTGATTTACGAAAATCGAACTAGCTTTGATACCACTTGTTGGGGATTGACCGAATTAAGCAACAAACAAGTAAAAATAGTGAAAGAAATTGAAAAATTGAACACACAAATTTAACGTGGAAAAACCCCTCCGAAGAGAATAAAAAATCACGGGCAAAGATAATTTTACTATAATGGCAAAAGAACGAAGACTATAAAAGATGGAGATAGAAACTAAACCCAAAAACTTGAAAGCAAAGAACCCTCAAAATGTAAACACAAAATTCTCCAAAAGTGTTAGAAATTCTAATCTCTAATGGGTGTGTTTCTAAGGTTGTAAAAGAGTCTTTCTATAGGCTAAATTTCTAGGTCAAATAATAATAAAATAATCTAAACTAATAAGAGTTTGATTGAAACAAATAAACAGAGTTTAACTAAAAGATTATTTTTCAAATTTGACTATATAAATAAAGAAATTATTAATTAAAAATTAAAACAAAAAACTTAAAAATATATCTGTTAATTAAAAATTTAAAAATAACATGCTTATTAATTAAAAAATGGAGCTTGAAGCAATGTCCGTTGAAAAATAAATAAATAAATATAAGAGGGATTCAAACTTGAAACCCAAACATAAAAAGTACAAGCATTTAACCAACAAATTAAAGAAATCAAATTATATAGGAAATTCATTTGGTATAAAGTGTTTTAAAAATGCTTTTTACAATCTTGTGACTTTAAAAATAACATATTTTCCAAAATTTCTAAATTTTGAAAAAATCGCCACCAAATTTTTTGTTTTGATATTTATAACCTTAAAGGTAACTCCCAATTGTCCAGGTCATTAATCTGCGTCAATATTTTTTTTCATCTGAACTCTCCGTTACGAGTAATCAACTACCACTATAAAATACGATAAATCACACAGATCATTATCTAAACAGAATAACTCCCCAGTTTCTGCTATAAAATACCTCACAATTTCCAATTTTATCATCCAAATCCTTAAAAGTTTCTTAATTTTGGTTGGATATCGAAGATGTCAGGAAGAGGAATGGGCGGCAAGGGACTGAGCAAAGGAGGAGCAAAGCGCCACCGTAAGGTTCTCCGTGACAACATCCAAGGCATCACAAAGTCAGCAATTCGACGCCTGGCACGTAAGGGAGGAGTGAAGTGTATCAGCGGCTTGATCTACGAGGAAATTCGCGGAGTTCTCAAGATCTTCTTGGAGAACGTGATTCGGGATGCTGTCACCTAAACCGAACATGCCAGGAGAAATACGATGACTGCCATGGATGTGGTTTATGCACTGAAGAGGCAGGGTAGGACTTTGTATGGATTTGGTGGTTAAATGATTTAGGTGAGATTTGAATGGACGATTGGGTGCAGTGCGATGTAGTGTATTTTTAATTAGGAAAAAATTGTAGGGCTCATTCAAAATTAGAAGTTGGGTTTCGTTGTTCACAGTTATAATTTGTAATTCGCATAATCAATTGCATGTTTTTATTGAAACTTGAAGATCCTTTTGTCAATCTTAAATTTTATTTGAGAAAATATTTTATCGTTTATGGTATTTGTATGCTTCACCAAAGGTGGCCGCCTAAATATAGTGAGAACCGAAGCATTGACCGTTCTTTGGCCAATCAAATTGGGTTTCCACCCCTCCTTTCCTCATCACACTAATAATTCCATTTAACTATACAACACTTGATGTTTGGTCTCAGATGTGGTCGGGATCTGTAACAAAGCAGGCCAAAGTTTCAGAACATTCTTCATCTCTTCCACCACGTAAAGGACATGCTCGGTGGATAGTTTAGAGGTGTGAACGTTCAGGGTTCAAGATTGAAAGGGATTTAAAATATTGTTTTTTAATTTTTAATAGGTTTATTTTTTTTAACTTTTGAAGGTTAAATTTTTTTTTATCAACTATTAAGGGACCCCAAATTTTATTTTTTTAGCTTTTAATAACTAAAATTTTTTTTATCAACTTTTAAGAGATTTAAAACAAATTTCTTCAATTTTTAAGGAACCTTAAACTTATTTTATTTTTTTGCCTAGAACCTCAAAAATATCAAGATCGAATTGTATTAAGTATTAATTAATTTCCATGTTCATGAAGATTACAAATTTCAAAACAAAAGAAATTGTTTCAATAATTATACAAATGAAGGAAAAACAACCTTTTGATTTTGGATATATTTTTGTTCCATCAATCTAGAGAGTTTTACATGTTTTTGGAATGGTACATCGATCATTTGAAGTATACATGTTGGTAGTTTTTCAATTTTTTAGTGGATTACAAACAGTGATTAACACGATTCAAATTCAAATCATATTTGGGGCGATAAACACCTTAACCTTTAAACAGAGGCAAATCTAGGGGTTGATAGGGGTCCTGGCGCTCTTAAAACGGAAAATTTTGTTTAAGCCCTTTAAAATTTTAAATTAATAAAGGTAAATTTCATTTTAGCCCCCTAAAATTATAAAATTTTGATTTAATCCTTTAAAAACTATAAAGATATAGATTGTTAAAAAATAAAATTTAATTTTGACCCCCTAAAAATTTTTCTAGCTTCATCCTTACCATCAGACTAATACACGAATTCGTTGGTTGTTTTTCTTTAATTACAATACTTTCAATTAATCATATATTGATTATTTAAAAAGTAAAATAATGCGTCAACAATATTACATGATAAATATGAAACAAAAGATTATTTGATTGCCATTAAGTATTAATTTCGATGTTGATGAAGATTACATTTAAAGAAAAAGGTATGCCCATAAGGTATGATACATTTAAAACGAAAGATCATTTAATTATCATTTCGAATGCTGCTCTAATCAAGAAATTTTAATATCTTTTATCTCATAAAAGTCAATAGCTTGTAAGACATATATCTAAAGAACAAAATCAGATTGCTGAGGCTTAACTTTTAATAGTAAAGGTGACTTACAGATTCTTGATTCTCCTATTAGGGAGATTCAAGAAATCCTATAAATAGATAGACTTAAAAGTGGTTTTTTCAAGAATTACCCATGTATCTAGTTCGCTATCTTCTTATTTTTCTTTCACCAAAAATAGAATTAATTAAAAATATGTTTTATTAAATTTAATTTAGTTTTGGTTTGATTATATTTATTAGGTTGGGTTTGATTTTTGACTCATAGGTTAAAAATAATAATTATTTAAATTAAACCAAACTAAACCAAAACAAATCAAACTGAAATCAAATTTTATTTTGATTTAATTTTTAATTATATTTTATAATATAGAAATAAATGTATTATATTTAAATTAGTAGAAATAACTTTAAAAATACTTTATAAATTTTATTTTTTTAAAAGTTTGAATTATGGAATTTATCCGAGTTTAATTTAATTTTTTTGGTCGATAGTTAAATTTGATATTTTAAAAATTAAAATATTGCCAAGGGGCGGAACCATGTAGAGGCTCAGGGGGGCCTTAAAGTTTATTTTTTTTTAATTTATTCCTTTGTAAATATATTAATGCCCTCCAAAAATATAAGTAGGCCCTTAAAGGTTTAAGATTTTTGTAATTTTTAGGCTTTTAAAGGTTTAAGATTTTTGTAATTTTTCCCTTTGTATATATATTTGAAAATCTCCTTTGTATATATATTATAACCTTTCTAAAAGTATATGTACGCCTCTCCAATATTTTTTAGTATTAAAAATAATACTAAAAATTTTATTCTTATAAAAACAAAGAAAAAATCTTCTTGAGGAAGTTAAATTACTCATGATGACTTTTGAATGATATTTTTATTAAATAATAATAAATTAATGTTTATTTAATATTTTACTTTTAATAATAATATTTTATAAGTAATATATATAAATGAAGAGACTTTTATCATCTTTCTTCTTCATATTGGTGCCTAGCAAGAAAAGAAAAAAAAAATTCTTCATCATTTTTCCTCCAAATTTTAAGTATAATGTATGCTTTTCTTCAAACTTTTTCATAGATTTTGAATATTTGAAGCTTGTTTTACATATATGTACTAATAGTTTTTTATTTTATCAAGTGTATTAAAAGTTGTCATTAAAGGATATTGATGGAAGCTTATAAAATTAAGTGAAATGCGTATGTTTTTGGATGAAAAATGATCACGAGACGGTTTCTAACTTGTTAGAAGTGTAAAAATGAAACAAAAATAGCTAGATAATGTTATAGTAAGTTTCGGCCAAAGTGAAGGGGAGGAAGAAAACCTTGGTTACTTTGTTTAAAATTATGTCAAATGATAGCTTGTGAGGCAGTGAGCATTCAGGTGAAAACGAAATAAAAAAGGTTAACCGAGTCGAAAGTTATGTGAATTTCGGATCAGAAAACTTAAGTTGTCAACTTGATAAACTATGTATATTCAAGCTTGTCATTAATAGTTGATTTACTATATCTAGCTATATTAATTTTACTTTTATGAATTTTGAATGATTTAATTAGTATTTAAAAGATTATGTTTCGAATTGAAAACTATGATTTCAATTATAAAATTAGTAAATTCTTGATTTTAAGTTGAATTTGACTATTATGATTTCGAATGGTTGAATAAGCACAAGTATGATTATGTTTGATTAAAAGTAAAAATTTTATATTATGCGATTTCTGATTTAAATATGAAATGAAAATAATAATGGAAATGGAAATGAAAATGGAAATGTAATGGATGTTACCTTTTTATTATTTTATAAAATTAAATTTCAAGATGAGTTTTGGCGATGAAAATTGTCAAAATAAGGCTTCGCAACAAAATGGAGGATGAGTTTTTAACAGATAATCTTGTTATTTATATTGAGAGAGAGATTGTTGAAACTTTTGATTCAGACAATATATTTAGTGATTTTATTTCCTTGAAAGAACGTCGGGCACAATTTTAAGTAATGATACGCTATTTCTTCTTAATTGTTGGAATACTGCTTCTTTTAAATTGATTTTTGATATGTTTAAATCAATTGTCATGTTGGAATACTGCTTCTTTTGAATCAATTGTTTATATGTTTAAATCGATTGTTATGTTGGAATACTACTTCTTTTGAATCGATTGTTTATATGTTTAAATCGATTGTTATGTTAGAATAGTACTTCTTTTGAATCGATTGTTTATATGTTTAAATCGATTGTTATGTTGGAATACTACATCTTTTGAGCTTGCTCCCCCCAAGATTAACATCATGGCTTTGCCACTGTATTGGCATAATTTCTTTTTCCAAAATTGATTCAAATTTGGCGCCTCAAATTCGATAAAGATAATCCAACCCGAATCAGACACGACACATTAGTCACCAAAGTGACCTAGAACACAACACAACATTTTTGCATACAATTAACTATTCATTTACATGTTTAGCCATTAGCGGAAGTCTCATGCATGCATAATGGCTCATATGGAATCATAGGCAAATATTTAAAACCTAATTACATGCTTTTCTAACATATTTTAGTGGAATTAAAACATAGGGGCATGATTAATATTTCACGTCTAAAACATGCAAACATACATGTAACAACAATTAAAAAAGGTGTATTTCAAGTCTAAAGTCTTTTCAAGAACATTAGAGAAAGAATCATTTAGACCCAATTAGTAAAATTTAGCTAATTTTAAATCAAGTGTTTTAGGAATTAAATTTAAAAGATGATAAAATATTAAAAATAATCTAATTACCAAATTAATAGTGGACTTATGAAATTAACCATCGAAAACTCAAACATGTGAATTTCCAAAGCATTTTGTAACCATTTTAGACTTCGATTTCCAAATCAAAATTTTAGGACTAAAGTGCAAAGCTCAAAAAACTGGCCTTTGGATCAAAGACATTTCGTTGGGACGACGAGATGATGCACGTTGCAACGTACCATATAGGGAGGCCCTCATCCTAAAGATGCGATAAGGGCATCTCGACGGTGAACCCACATCCCAACAATGTTCGAATGTCGTTTCGACGTGCCTTGCAATTTTGCAGCAATTAGGCCTGCAATTTGTCAAATCGAAGTTTGAACACTTTCTACTTACCATTTCATGAATCAAAGGCCTAAAATTAATCCAAGCAAGTCATAATACATTCATACAACATTTAAGACATGCTCATACTCATCACAACACATCATGACATAATATGACTCCTTATGTAATAAATTCATGCTTACATACAATAGTAGTTCCCAAAATCAATTACTCAACTCGCCAACTCAACACATCATGATTTCTGTAAAACCTATATGCACCAAGTGAACATAATGATTAATTAAAGCCTACCAAAAACTTTACCATGTTGTTTTGTCCATTAACTCACATTTCAGTCGTTTTACTAAACTCTTTTAGTATAAGCATATTAAATAAACATGTTGAGCAACATCCATATCATTCACCAACCATCAAAATAAACTCAAATCAAGTTCCAAATAAGATCCCACAAAAACATACTCAAATGCTACGCCTTGAATGGATCACTTTCTTGGCCGTTTCACACTCTCTGAAAGCGCTACTTTTCTGTAGAATTTAAGTGAAAAATGTTAGCATAAACAAGCTCAATGAATGTTCAAAAGTACAACTAAGCATGCACGATAGCATAAGTTAAGCAATATCATACTAATGCACATTTGCAAACACATATTTATTTACTGTTTTAATACACATAACCTCTATTCATATTCATTAGTTTCACATCATAGCCTCATACACAATACAGGCTTATTAGATACACATTTAATTGTACTTACAAGTTCCACAATAGTGCTCAGTGAGCTATTATATATCAAACCTCATATGTGTGTGTTAAAAATAGTAAATCATATATCACATTAATGTATTTTAACAATTTACTTATCGCATTAACATCCATATCTGAACTCATCTTACTTGGGCATGATTTTACAAACAAGACAATAAGGTATAAGAAAGCCTTAATTTCGAAACTTAGGATAGGAGTTTAGGCTAATCCTAAGCTCCCTATTAACACTATGAATCGTGCATACCAGCAACAACTCCTGAACACTCACTGATCTAGCTTTCGTATGGTTGTTAAAAGCTTAAATGAGCTTCGCCTTGCCTTTTGCTTTACTCGAAAAGAGATTTGATAAATTCAAAACATCACAAACATATTACACAAAATATATACAAATTATTAATGGTCACAAACACACCAAAAATCATACAAATGCGCAGATCCATCCTAGCTCCTCTTTAAACTGAAAATTTCGACTAGTTTAGCCAAAACTTAAATTTCTTGATCTAGACTTGTTTCTATTGTTTAAAATCGATTCTAAACATCTAATTATTCATTGTAGAACATATCTAAACCATTAAAACACCTAGAAATTTAGATTTAAATTTTTTAGAAAACTTTACGCTCATGAACACTTTAAACGAAAAATTGTTAAACCTTTTTAATATCTTAACGATTGGTTAAAGCAAGTTTAGAAACCTTCTAATCTAATTAAAACAAGTTGAAAAACACTTAAAAACACCAGTTTAGATTGAAAATCAGAATTCCTCCATTATCAATATCAATTTTGGCTAAAATATAGAATTCTTGTTACAACGGATTAAAACTTGATTTGAAAGGCTAGAATAAATCAAAATTTAATAGAGAAACATAACCTTACCTTCATTGAGAAGAAAAATGAATGGTTGATTGATTTTCATGAAAATCCTCTAGAAAGAGAATGAAGATGATAATGTTTTTGATGGTTTTCTTGAGAATTGAAAGAGATTTTGATGTTTGGGAGAAGAGAAAGTGTTACCTAGCAGGTAACTTCTAACTAACTATTTTAGCTAACTAACTACCAGCTATTAGTTATCCTGCCAATACTCCCCCACAAGTTGAGGGGTGGTACAAGTCTTTAACCCCAAACTTGGCAATCAAATCTGCAAGTTGCTTAGATGTCCTCATGTGTTGTGTTCAAACTAGTCCATCTTGAATTTTATCTTGCACAAAATGACAATCAATATCTATGTGCTTGGTGTGTTCATGGAAGACCGAATTTGCTATAATCTAAAGAGATGCTTGGCTATCAGAAAATAATAAATTTGTATCCATTTTCTCAGTGCATATTTCCTTTAGTAAGCCAACCATACAATTTCTGCTACTGCTGCTACCATACTCCTGTAATCTGCTTCTGCTAATGAGCGTGAGATCATGCTTTGCTTCTCCAAATTCCAAGAAATTAGGGAATCACCAAGCTTGACACAAAAACCAGTAATTGACCTCCTTGACATAGGAAATGTAGCCCAATTTGAGTCACAGTATACAATCAGTTGTGACTTACCAGACGCTGACAATAGAATTCCTTGACCATGGTCCTTTTTAATGTATCTGACTACTCGAAAAGAACTACTTCCAAATGAGACTTTTTTTGGCTTATGCATGAACTCGCTTAAATGTTGAAGCATAAATGATATGTCTACTCTTGTATTAGTCAGGTAAAACAATCACCCTAAAAGCCTCTGTTAAACTGCAACATATTGATTAACTCATTACTGTCATTATTTAACTCGATGCACTCATCATACTCAACTAATGTGAGTTTTTTGTTTTGTTCCAATGTTGTTTTCGTTAGCTTTACCTCTCCTAATCCAACATCTGCTATTAACTCCAACTCATATTTCCTCTGGTTTAGTACAATACCTTTGCTGGATCACGTCACTTCCATCTTGAGGAAATAGTTCAAATCACCCAAATCTTACATTTTAAAATTCTGATGAAGCACTTTCTTTAACTCATTGATCATTCCAATGTCATTTCCAGTGATCAACAAGTTATCAACATACACCTATGAAATCACAATGCAATTTCCTTGTCATTTGATAATAACGAGTAATTATACCTTCTTTGGATGTAACCACCAGAGCTTTTGTAAGTTTTACATTCCATTCTCCCCTATTTATGGAACCCCTCAAGAATGTCCATTTAAACCTTTTCATATAAATCGCCTTGCAATAATACATTATAAACATCCATTTGGAATAGGGCCAATTATGCATAATAGCTACACTAATTACTGTATGCATGGTCACCTCTTAACCACAGGAGAAAAGGTCACCTAAAAATCAACTCCTGCTCGCTACTTAAAACATTTACCACCACTCGTGCCTTAAATTATTCAACAGAACCATTGAAGTGGTATTTGACTTTATACACCCATTTGCAACCAATAGAAACTTTTCCAAGTGGTAAACGGACTACTTCTCACGTGTCATTCTCCTCCAAGGCCTAAATCTCTTATTTCACTATATGATTGGGGTTCAAGTATAGCATATATACTAGCAGAAAACATTTGAGTATGAGTAGGTAAGTGAGAAAAGAAGTAAACTTGGGAAATAGAATAAGAACATCTATCAAGTAGAGTAAAAGATTGATTGGAAAAAATATATAATCTTTCATCCATGTAGGTTGCTTGGAGGATCGAAAAGTGTGCCTTAATGGAGGAAAAGTAGGTGAGGAAGGCATGAATGAAAATTAGGTGAAGAAGGAATCGATGGTTGAGGTAAAAGAAGGACAGGTGAAACAAGAAGGTCATGGGAGGTGGTAGGTGTATTTGAGAAAGGTGAGGAAGTTGGTAAGTTGGGAACAATAGCAAAGGTCTAATATTGAGGAAAAGTGAATCATCTTGTGTAGGGAAAATAAAAGAAGCTTTGGTAGGAAACTTTAATAGAAAATCAGTTTCATGAAACACAACATCGTAGTTAATAAAAAAAGTCTTGGTGGCAAGGTTAAACAATAAGTACCCTTTTTGAACACCAGCTATCCCATAAACACAGATGGAATAGCTTTGGGAGAATTTTTGTTTTGATAATGAGGTGTGATCGCATAAAAAAGACAACCAAAAACTTTTAGGGGAGAAAGATCAAGTTTTTTATTGTAAAAAATTTCAAAAGGACTTTGCCAGTTTAGAAGAGGAGTGGGTAATCTATTGATTAGAAAACAGGTTGTTAGAACACATTCCCTCTGAATTTGCTAGGCATATTTGATTGAAACTTTAAGGACCTAGCAACCTCAAGTAAATGTTTGTGTTTATGCTCAGCTACTCCATTTTGTTGTGTAGTATGAGTGTATAAACTATGATGCATAATCCCCAGCATATTGAAATAATTAGTGCACTCATGTTTAAAGAAATCATAACAAATGTCACTACAAATGATATTTACATTGGTTGAAAATTTATTTTTGTTCATAACAAAGAAATGTTTAAGTTGTACAATAGCATCACTTTTCAGATTTAAGAGATACACCCATGAAATTCGAGAAAAATAATCTAAAATGGTTAAAAAATATCTATGACCACTATGAGTAGAGACTCTATAGGATCCTTACAGATAAATATGAATGGGAGAAAAAATAGTATCTGCCCGAGTTGTACTTAGTGGAAATGGAAACCTAGTTTGTTTGGCTAATGGACAAATGTGGCATTGTTGAACTTGATCACTATTTGAAACTGGGCAAGGGAGATTAGACACCTTGCTCAACCTTGAGAGGGAAGTATGGCTAAGTCTTCCATGCCAAAGGAAAGTGGAGTCAACATTTTTAGAGGCTATAAAGGTTTTGAAATCAGATGTGGAGGCTATTGAGGTGGATGTTGTGACCGCTTTTAGAGCATTAGAAGATTGCAAGATGTAAAGAATATCTAGTTCTCCACCAATCGCCCTCATCTTTCCACTTGAGAGATCATGTAAAAAAAAAAAATCAAGATAGAGAGAAGCAACTAAATTCAAATATTTGGTAAGTTTAGAAAAGGAAAAAAAAATTATAGCAAAACTTTGGGATGTAAAGAACATTTTTAAGGTGAATATAAAGGTGAATGGTGCATGTTTTGATATGTGTAATTGGTGTAGAGAATCCATTGGGTAATCGAACACAAGATAAAGATGGTGCACATGAAACATGAGATTCTAAACAATGGAGATTAGACAACATGTAGTTGGTAGCACCTGTATCCAAGATCCACTCATCAAGAGAAACAATACATGCCATACTTACCATTACTTCAACAATAGGTTCTTTGTTCAACAAACTTAGAATTTGTTGATACTATGCATGAGTAAACAATGGTGCTTGGTAACTAGTTATGGCATCATTGTCTCCAACCACAACAACTATTGAAAATGGACAACTATGTTGTTGTTATGTTTTTATTAAAGTGCATGCAAATTGTAAAAATGTTGCAGTACATTTGCTTGTTGTAATAGGAAGGTTTTTGTTTAGTTTCATTGTAATTAAATTAGTTTAAAATGAACAAGCTTGGTGACAGCTTGATATGTTTAGGTAGCTTGTTTGTGTGTACATGCAATGTTTTACAAGTTACTAGGCTACTTAGTGGTAGTAGATAGTACTTGCTGATGTATTTGGCTATAAATGTATTCTTTTTCTTATTTTAAATTGAGCAAAATAAGGTAAAAGCCATAAGTTTCCTTGCTACTCATTTGTGAGCAAGGAAAAATATTTCTTGCATCTTGCTTCCTTGTTTTGTGTTTTTTGTTTTATTCTTTTACTGCTGTCAAAACCCCAACAACAACATTCACATTAGATGAATCACTAACAATAGCATTATTCACCACAGACCCGATTGAATTTTCTTTTTGGTGAACTTGAAGATAAGAGGGTAACCAATTAACCTGTAGCAATTTACCCTTTTATGCCTTCTAATTTTGCAGTGATCACATATTCCATTGAATATTTTCTTGTAAGACAAACTAGTAGAAAATGATGTTGGATTAGCAACTATAGTCTCTAGAGTGACTTGTATTTGATATTCTTCCTAAAAAGCATAGAATATGCTTGATTGATAGAAGGCAAAGGGCTCATAAGAAGAATTTGATTGCGAACAACATTGTAAATCTCATTTAATCTCATCAAAAACTGAAAAAGTCGTTGCTACATAACATACTCAATATTTTCCTGGATTGATCACATCCACAAGAAGAGAAAGGTACAAGAGCATCATACTCATCCCATAATAACCATAGCTTTGTAAAATATGCAAATACAATGGCGATGCCTTGGAGATGAGAAGTTATTTCCTGATGCAAGAAAAAAATCCTAGAACCATCAACCTTGTTAAAATTTTCTTCATGATCTTTCCAAACTGGCTTTGCATTAAAAGCAAAAATGATGCCAACCGAGAGCTCCCTGCTAACAATTTTCAATATCTAGGACAATACAATATCATTACATCGCTCCTATTGTGAATACAAATTATTAGAGACGAAATCTTTAGAATAAGTGTCATCAACAAACCCTAATTTATTCTTGGCCAGTAATGCAATTTTCATAGATTGACTCCAAACATTATAGTTTTAAATTCAAATAAGTTGATGAGATACCAATAACAAACCTCAGGCGTCTGAGTGATGTAGGTAAAGAGGACGATTAAAGTCGATAACATGATTAGAGAGATTCATGATCATAAACAAGATCAGTAAATTCTAACTACAATATTTGGGGAAATAACAAGACTAAGAAGAAATTACAAACAACTCAGTAACTTTTAACTGCAATCAAGAACAAGTTCCAAGAATAACGATGATCAAAATACGATAATCACCAATGGCTCTAATACCATGTTGAGAATGCAACAGATAACAAAACAATCGATTGAAAACAAAAATAATCAATTGTACAAAAGAAAGAATGAATCAAAGATATATGCTGAAAAAACTATCAAGCTTGTTTCATAATTACTATGTTGTTGTTTATCTACATTAACTACTACCTAGCAACTAACTTCTAACTAACTAAATATTTTAGCTAACCAGTTACCAGCTATTAGTTATCTAGCCAACATAGCATTATTTTACAATACAATCCACTATCAAACATCCTATTTGCAATTCAAATTCCACTTTCAATAATTTATGGGACAATAGCGTTGAAAGAAGCAAGGCACATGTTGATTCTTAGTCTTCTAAATGTTGAAGCAACAACTTTTTGAAGGTTGTTGCAGTTTTATAAAATGTTGAGATAAAAACAATGAGTTTGTTGTATGAAAAAAAATTTGGTGTAATAGTCTGTTATAGGATCATGGCAAAAGAGATCAATGTCAATGGTTAACATGATATGGACAAAATGGAGAGATAAAGGATGTCTGTTGTTTGATCTTGAGTTGGTTAACATAGTGGTAATTAATACTCGACAAGTACGAAAATGAAGTCAACGCTATTATTTTTGGTGATTTATAAGGGAGGGCAAAGCCCTAATAACAACGTGAATGACGCGACTCGAACCCAAACCACACCTGAAGCAATGAACACCCTTGACCATCAGGCCAATTGATGGTATTACAAATGACATATATTTTCTCCCCAATTTAGTGCTTTTATTGTCTCTTTTGTATCTCATTTAGCTCATAAGCATTTTATAATCAGTTTTCATATTTACTAATACATTGTTTGTTGGTATATTGCATCTTAAGATTGCCAGCATAGGAACCCAGTTCAGAAGAACAACATTAACAGAATGCAGCCATAAGGCCAGCTTGGAATTGCGACCAGCAATGTCGACGCATTGAAGTTGAACCTCAAATGAGTAGAGTTAAGCTGAATTTACATTAGAAGCACCAACACAAGAATATCACATATGTCGCTGCAATTACAATATCAGATTGCATTTAACAGTACAGCGACAACCTACATATCTCTAAAGAAAACATGTAATCTGCGTGAGTGCACAGCTGTACTCTAACTAGCTTTGACAACTACAAAAATCTAGATCTGAATCTGAGAAGGAAGGCTAAAATCTGTAATTATTTAGAGGCTATAAATAGACGAAAAAAATGAGGAAAAGAATCATCAAGAGCAAGGGGATTAAAATCCAAAAATTCTGTGTGAATCAAAGATTTGAGCTGGAATTCGGGGAGCTGATAAATCAAGTCTGCAACTGCTTCTGACGAGAGGTGCTTGATACCGAGCAAGAGGAACATGTAGAGAGTAGGCCTAGTAGTCTAGAGATAGTAAGCTTCGTTGTACTCTTTATTTCTTCTTAAACAATGATGGATTCTTTTGATATTAAATGAATACGAGAGTATCTTTTACTATTATATCATTTTGATTCTTACTTTACATTGCTTATACGCTTATTCTTGGATTAATTCGCTCTTAACACAAAAGTGAAATTGCAATACGCCGACATCGAGAGATGCGGTGGCAGGTTAGATTAACAAGTGGTTTAGGCGAGAGCTGCTCGGGACTGGGACAAACTCCAGTTACTTGTTCTTGGATACACATCATTGCTCGCACCGAG
The DNA here is from genome assembly GCA_039519145.1 of Kokia cookei. Classification (NCBI taxonomy): domain Eukaryota; kingdom Viridiplantae; phylum Streptophyta; class Magnoliopsida; order Malvales; family Malvaceae; genus Kokia; species Kokia cookei. The sequence continues at coordinate 13,740,183 of CM076900.1, read as the reverse complement.
AGGTGGAGTAGTGAATTTGAGTCGGGATTAAGTAGGGAGCTATTGTGGGTAAGAACTTGAAGGGACTTCATTGCTGTGATAATTCGTCTATATTCTACCTTGTCGACGCATCTAGCGTTGCAACCCGTGGAATCAGTGAACCATTTCCGCCCTTTACACTTGATCACTTTTATATTTCCTACATTTAAATTTCTAGCACTCAACACTTAACACATTTGGATTTATTTTCAGTACACTGACATTTAATTTCTTCTATTTAACTCTAATTACATTGACAATAATGATTATTTTAGTGTGCAGATCTGACATAATTGCGTTGACATTCTTACTCGCACTATACTGATTTTTAATATTGATTGCTCTGACATTAAAACATCAGGAATCATTTCCTCGTGGGATCGATATCCTATAGCTCTGTCTATCAACTATACTTGCATCGACGTGTGTACACTTGCACAATCGTTGTGTCGTAATAACACTGATCAAGTTTTGGCGCCGTTGTCAGGGAAATTGGCGTTTTTTCGATGTTTACTTTTGTTATTGCAATCAATTTTACTTAATTTTTAACTTCTATTAATTTGTTTATCGTTCTTTTCTGATTTTAAAGGTATTGTATGTCCACAAGGAGAAATCCTAAAGACATTGTAAGCTTTGATCTAGAGCTTAAGAGAACACTTAGGAGGAGAAGGCAAGAATAGAAGAAGATGGCTGGTAACAACAATAATATTCTACCACCATTGCTGCCACATGATAATATTCCTCCAGTGCTGCCACAAGATTTACCACTACCACGACCACAAGAAGAACAAATACAAAATAGGCTAATAAGAGATTTTGCTATGCCTATACTCGATGATCTGTAACAAGGGGTTGTAAGACCAGCAATTTAGGCTAGTAACTTTGAATTGAAACCGGTGATGTGTCAGATACTCAATTTTAATGGATAGTATTCGGATTTTCCACATGAGGACGCGCGAGAACATTTGAAATCATTTTTACTTATTTGTGCATCCTTTAGTCAACATGGTGTCCCTGATGATACTTTGAAGATGCAATTATTTCCTTATTCATTATAAGGAAAAGCTAGAACATGGTTTTTAGGATTACCGGCTGGATCTATCACATCCTGGAATGCTTTAGCAATGCAGTTTGTCTTAAGATTTAATCCGCTGACAATGAACACAAGGTTGCGAAATGACATCACTGCATATCATCAACTCAATGACGAGAATTTACACACAACATAGGAGCACTACAAAGCATTGCTTCGACGCTGCCCAATAACTGGGATTCCACAAGAGACTCAGATTGAAATCTTTTATAATGGTTTGAATGCTCAAATAAGGAATCTTGTTGACGCATCTGCAAATGGTCCATTGTTGGATTGCACATATGATGAAGCTGTTCAAATTCGAGAGAGGATAGCCCAAAATGATTGCCAATATCTGATTTCTCGTTCTGTATAGGTGAAAACTAACCCTGGAGTTCTTGAATTAGATGTTATTTCTGCATTGTCAGCGCAAGTATCTTCCTTGACCAACATCATCAAGAACATGAATGGAACAAGCAACATTGCTCCGATACAAATGGCCCAGCAAACGGATGCGCTAATATTTTTGTGTGAGATTTGCGGCGACAACCATAGCTATGAATAGTCAAATGCAACCACAATCGCGATTATAACCATAACCATCTATTCTCCCACAAATGCAAGGACAACATCATCAGCATCAACAGCAGTAATTTAATCAACTTAAGGTAGATCTTATGGCTGCTCTTGAAGCGATGATGTGCGAACATATCACACGAATCGAAGCGATAGTGCAAGGTAATTCTTCTTCTATCCGAGCATTAGAAGCGTAGCTTGGACTGTTGGCCTCTAATCTTAACATCAAATCACCGGGTACTCTACCTAGTGATACTGAAAATCCAACACAAAGAGGGAAAGAGCATTGAAAAGCAATAACACTAAGAACTGGAAAACAGACGGTAGAATTAAGTAATTTTGATCAAGACTATGTCGAAGCATCCAATTCGCAGCAGCAAGAAGAGGTTATAATTAAAGAAAGTCAAGCACAAAAGAATGTGAAAGAACCAACTGTAGTACCATCTCTGCCTACAGTTTGTCCAGATAAGTTGTCAACACAACCATCACTGTCGAAGCAACAGAGTTATCCACACCCACCTACTGCAACCATACCTTTTCCATTTCCTCAATGTTTCAAAGAAAAAGTCCATGATGAAGAATACCACAAGTTTATTTCAACTTTGAAACAATTACATATTAATATACCTCTAATAGATGCTCTTGTGCAGATACCCAGTTATGGGAAATACATGAAAGAACTACTATCAAAGAAAAAAGAAACTATCCGACATCGAGACGATTGTGCTCATAGAGGGGTGCAGCACTATACTTACAAATAAGTTACCAACAAAGATGAAAGATCCTAGCAGCTTCACAATTCCATGCTCCATTGGAGATCATTACTTATGTAAAGCATTATGTGATTTAGGAGCTATCATTAACCTAATGCCTTTGTCTACTTTCAGGAAGCTAGGAATTTGATTAATAAAGCCCACTACGGTGACATTGTAATTAGCGGATAGATCTCTAGCACAACCGGAGGGACAAATCAAAGACGTTCTTGTTCGAGTTGATAAGTTGGTGTTCCCTATTGATTTTATCATCCTAGATTACGAAGCTAATAATGAGGTACCTATTATCTTGGGAAGGCCATTTTCAGTAACGGGACGAATACTTATCGACGTGTTTAAGGGAGAACTAGTGATGCGTCATAATAATGACCACGTAACATTCAGTGTGTTTGAAGCAGCACCGTCAGGGCCCAGGGAATAATGTCACCACGTTGATGTGTTGGAGGGAATTATTTTTGAAGAATTTCATGCCAGGAATTCAACATTGTCTGATATTGATGCGGCAACATCTACTAATGATATCCTAGAAGACTGTATTGACAAATAGGAGGTGAACAATTGTGAGTTGCGAAGATATTGATAAATGGAGTCGTTGGATTTGTCTTATATGACAATTCCAGTCTTTAAACCATCTACAGAGCAAGCTCCTACCTTGGAGTTAACACCTTTACCGACACATTTGAAATATGTATTCCTTGGTGACAATGAGACACTGCCTGTCATTGTCAACGTAACACAAGAAGAGAAGCTTATCGCAATCCTGAAAGAACACAAGAAAGCCATAGCCTGGAGCATTGCAAACATTAGAGGCATCAGTCCCTCTTTCTGCATCCATAAGATAAGGTTAGAAGAAGAAGGGAAGAAATCCATTGAGCAACAAAGATAACTCAATGAGAAAATGAAAGAAGTGGTAAAAAAGGAAATCATCAAATGGTTGAATGTGGGCATAATATACCCTATTTCTGATAACAAATGGGTAAGCCCCGATCAATGTGTTTCAAAAAAAGTGGTTTTACTATTGTGACCATCGATAAAAATGAGTTAATCCTTACTCGCATCGCAATCGGATAACGTGTGTGCATGGATTACCGACGATTGAATATGGCCACAAAGAAAGACCATTTTCCACTTTCTTTCATCGATCAAATGTTAGATAGGCTAGCTGGTAAAGCCTATTATTGCTTCTTGGATGGCTACTCTAGATACAACCAAATAGCTATTGCGTCGGAAGATCAAGCAAAAACCACATTTATATGCCCTTTTGGGACTTTTGCTTTTCGACGGATGTCATTTGGCTTGTGTAATGTGCTAGCAACAATTCAGAGATGTATGATGGTGATATTCTCGGATATGATTGAAGACTCACTCGAGGTATTCATGGATGATTTTTCAGTCTATGGATAGAGTTTCAACCAATGCGCCGACAATTTGGCAAATGTTTTGAGAAGATGCGAGGAAACAAACTTGGTTCTAAATTAGGAAAAATGCCACTTCATGGCATGAGAAGGGATTATCCTTGGCCATCAAATCTCGTGTTAAGGCATTAAAGCCGATAGAGTAAAGGTAGAAATCATCGAAAAATTACCACCACCTACCACTGTCAAAACAATAAGAAGCTTTCTTGGACACGCGGGCTTTTATAAAAGATTTATCAAAGATTTCTCCAAGATAGCTAAACCTTTATGCTCTTTATTAGAGCAAAATAAAATGTTTGTATTCAGTGACATCTCTCTGGATGCATTTACAACAATAAAGACAAAGTTGTTACAAGCTCCGATTGTCGTCGTACCGGATTGGACGCAACCATTAGAATTAATGTGCGACGCTAGCGACTTCACTGTAGGAGCTGTTCTTGGAGAAAGGAAAGAAAAGGTATTTCATGATATCTATTATGCTAGTAAAACATTAATTAAAATGTAGATTCATTACACCACAATTGAAAAAGAGTTACTAGCAGTGGTCTTCGCATTTGACAAATTTCGTTCTTATCTTGTCGACGCAAAGACTACAGTCTACACAGATCACTTAGCTTTGAGACACCTTTTCAACAAAAAAATATGCTAAGCCTAGACTCATTAGATGGATCCTACTCCTCCAAGAGTTTGATGTTGAAATCAAAGATAGGAAGGGATTCGAGAATCAGGTAGCTGACCATTTGTCTCGGCTGGAAAGTGGGAGCGAAGATGGAAAACAGAATCAGATTATCGAAGCATTTCCTGATGAGCAATTATTCACTGTCGACACATCATCATGGTATGATGATGTAGTCAATTATCTTGTGTGTGGAAAGCTACCCATGAGTGCAACTAGTCATAAAAAAATCAGGTTCATACACGACGCTGCTAAATATTATTGAACGAGCCATACTTATTCAAGGTATGCGCTGACAATATAATTCGTTGTTATGTTCCTAAAGAAGAAATGATGTCGATACTACAACATTACCACGATTCCCCTTATTGAGGTCATTTTGGTGGAACAAGGACTGCTGCAAAGGTCTTGCAATCCAGATTCTATTGGCCCAATTTGTTTCGAGATGCCCACAATTTCGCGCAACAGTGTGATCGTTGTCAACGTACTGGTTCCATTTCTTGTCGTAATGAGATACTCCAACAACCTATCATGGGGGTAGAACTTTTTGATGTTTGGGGTATTGATTTCATGGGAACATTCCCAAACTCTTTTGGAAATATGTATATACTAGTAGCTGTTGATTATGTAGCCAAGTGGATCGAAGGTATTGCGGTACCAAAAGACGACGCTCGGATAGTGTTGAAATTCTTTCACACATACATCCTCACAAGGTTTGGAACCTCAAGAGCGTTGATAAGTGACCAAGACACTCATTTTTACAACAATCAAGTGGCGACTTCATTGAAACGATATGGTGTGAAGCACCGTATGACTACCACGTGTCACCCACAAACTAATGGTCAAGCCAAAGTATCCAATCGTCAAATTAAAAGTATATTGGAAAAGGTCGTTAATCCATCTAGAAAGGATTAGTTAATACGGTTACATGATGCATTGTGGGCACTTCGTACCATTTATAAAATTCCATTGGGAATGTCGCCATATCAGATAGTATTTGGAAAATCTTGTCACCTACTTGTCGAACTTGAACATAAAGTCATGTCGGCAATTAAATAGGTAAATCTGGATAATGATGCTGCTGGAAAGAAAAGATTGCTAGACATCACGGAATTAGAAGAAATCCGACGCCATGCTTATGAGAATGCTTCGATATATAAGGAAAAGACAAAGAAATGGCATGACAACATCATTTTGCGTCGACAATTTCATCCTGGTCAGTTGGTACTTTTATTTAATTCACGTTTAAAATTGCATCCAGGGAAAATTTGATCAAGGTGGTCAAATCCTTTCAAAGTTGTCGAAGCATTTCAAAGCGATGTGGTGACAATAAAAAATTTACAAGATTGACAACAATTCAAAGTGAATGACCAACGTCTTAAACACTACGTGAGCCCAGACGTTCGAGAACCAGACGAAATCATCAACCTAGTGAAACTTAATTAATGTCGACGCATTTCTTTATTTACTTTCATTTATTTCACTTTTAGTTGTGTTGTTTCATATTCTTAGCAGAAATAAAGGTCATCTTTTTGTCGACGCATTAAAGCACAGATTGTCGGCGCATTCGGTGATGAGTCAGCATTACTTTTTCAGCAAGAATCGCGCCAACTGATTCTTTCTTATCCCAGCCATTGGATTGAAACGAAATTGGTACGATCTACAACTTGGCAATTAATGGCTTCAGACGCATCGCTTCCCCATATGTTTTCACTCATTACACTTAGGTTATAAAACCCCTACTACAGTTATCTTCTTCTTCACAATCGCCATTGTTACTATGACTCATCCCCCTCTGTCGATTTCCTGTTTCTTACTAAAAAATAATATTTTTTGCAATCTTTTTTTACTCTTTGTTATTTGCACCATGACTAAAACCGTGCATCCAAAAACACTTCAAAACCTTCATCTCAAAATACTCTGACCACCCCTATAGAGATTTCGTCCGCAACACCACCGTCTTCATCCATAGGCCCTGTTTTGTTTTTAATGACTACGGCCAAAGACAGATATCACAACATCATGCTGAAATGCAATATACATCCTGAACAGGGCATCCAGCTTTCGCCAAACTTGACCCTAGGAAAATAGGTCCATCGCACCATTTGTCGCTTGGGGTGGGAATTTTTTTGCGACCATCCATCTAGATATTCCACTACTTTGGTTCGAGAATTTTATGCTAATTTAGTAGACAAGGAACAAGAATTTGTTTTTGTTTGAGAAGGGCTTATACCATGGAGTGCAGCGCATATCAAAATCTTGATATGAATATTGGAACAGGTAGACAGTCACTCACCCTTTATGCACAGCATGAATGAATATAGCCTGGCTACGATGATTAATGACCTTTGCATTGATAATGCTTCAAGGACGAGCAATAAATTTCATAATTTTACAGTGCATCGGCATTATCTGACAACTTTCTATAAGGTGTGGTTTCACTTTGTTAATCGTTGTGTGATACCCTCTACACATAGTACTACGGCCACATTGGACCGCATGTGTTTGTTACATTCAATCTCGCACCATCGACACATCGACATTGGGGAGATCATACATGATCAGATTGTGGAAGCTAGTAGAAAATAAAATGGTATTCTCCCTTTCCCTTCTCTTATTATACTCATGTGTCATCATAAGGGCATTGTACCAAAAGATGATGAGGAGGTTGTGGAAAATAAGGGTCCGATCAATTATATATCGGTTGAAAGGATGACAAGAGGCCAAGATACGCCTGTGGCCAAAAAATTTTCGACAAAGAAAGATAAAGAAACAGGGAAAAAGAAAGAAGAACAGACTAATGCACCCATAGATCCACAAATATTAAAAAGACTAACTAGTTTGGAAATTCTTCTTGACCATGTTGATGTGCGTACAATCCATCTCTAGAATGTTTTAGAAGATTTGGATTACAGGCAGCATATATTTTATGCATATACAAAAGCCTGGAATGAGGCCATTATCGCTGCACTCTTCATATCAACACCAGACCACTGCTAGACTTTCCAAAATTCCTTGATATCTTCTTTCATATGCAACAATCGTCATCTAACAAGCCTACCACTGATGGTAGGCCCGATCAAATGCCAACAAGAGTTCACATCTCTGATGATGGCAACAACGAAAGGCATTCAAACGCTAAGGAAGATTGTTATCTCAATATAACTGATCTGTTCGAGGAAGAATTCTCAAACAATTTAGGAGCAAATATGGCTGATAGAGCAGATATTGCAGAAGAAGATGTCGATGCAATCAACTGCGATGACAAGGGCCAAACTGAGGATGAATAACATGTGAAAGAGGAAGCAATTCAAGGAGATGAACAAAAGAAGGAGGAAGAAAATGAGAAGGAGAAGGAAGAAACAGAGCCTGCAGAGGTGCAGGAAAAGGAATGATGATGCTCTAGCACTGATCCTAGAGGACGATGTGGGAGCATCCAGCCCAGAAGTGACTTGACCTATTGCGAGTCGGGCTAAAATTATCACAGGCGAAATAAAGGAACTGAATCCTCTCGCTATTATACCATACATAGTATCACTCGCCGAAATCCATCATCTGATGTAACAATTGATGAGGTCGTCACCCAACCTGCCAAGGGAGAGCAATCTACCGAGCTGGTTGGTTTAAAGGACAAGAAGCGAAAGAGGGAAAAGGGCAAGAAAGTGAAGAAGAACCATAACGAGGGGGAGGGCCCAAAGAAGAAAAAGAATAAAGCAAAGGCAGCTGCTACATCAGCTGCTGATGAGTGACTTGGTACATTTTTTTAAAGTTTTAATGCATTTTTATTATCACTGCATCATTTTGTTAACTTAGTTGCATTTCCATTATTTCTATATATTATTGTCAGTGCATTGGGGACAATGCAAACATTAAGTTTGGGGGGAGATAATGTGAAATGGAAATGCAATTACATCCACATATTTAAATTTTATTTGTTTCTTTGGTTAATGAAAATTCACAAAATTTCAACTTGAATGTGCTTACAATTTTTATCTTAATGCGTAATTCTTGAATTGTTTGGATGCTAATGTATATATTGGATGAATATGAATGAATGATGAGTCTGCTATTTTTGAATGAATGATTGGAATTGTTTCAGCAATGAATGATTAGTTTTTATGTTTGAATCTTGAACTAATTGACCCGCTGTAGCAACATTTTATAAATAAAAAACACTCCAATGTGAGTGCATTATGACTTTTAAAAGGAGAACACTCCGCTGCAGGTTTAGAAAATTCATCTAGTTGCAAGAGTGTGTGCCGGTGCAATTACATACCTCTTGGGGGTTTGTTGCACCCCAACGTTACTACCCAGGAACAAAAGTAGAGTAATGCAAAGACATCTCTAAGTCACTTGTAAAAGAAAATTGAGAAAAAGGAAAAAAAATGAAAAAGAAAAAAAAGAATTTTTTTATTTATGATAAAGGCTATATTAGTTCAAGGAAGATTAGGATTCAATGCTTGTCACTAACATTTATGAAGTTGCAGTTCTTAAATATTCATTTCTATAAATTGTCGGTGCATTATTCTATCATATGAATACGATTTGTACATTAGAAATTTAGAGAATTCAAGTTATATGGATAATGATTGCGGTGACATTTTTTCTTGTGACTTTGTTAATTTTTGTTTATTTGAGGACAAGTAAAAACTTAAGTTTGGGGGTGTGATGGTATTACAAATGACATATATTTTCTACCTAATTTAGTGCTTTTATTGTCTCTTTTGTATCTCGTTTAACATGCATCATAAGCATTTTATAATCAGTTTTCATATTTTCTAATACATTGCTAGTTAATTTAAATTCTTGTTATTTTTATCTATTTCTATACTAATGCCGACGCAAGTAGTTGGTATATTGCATCTTAAGATTGCCAACACAGGAGATCAGTTCAAAAGATCAACATTGACAGAATGTAGCCACAAGACCAGCTTGGAATTACGACCAGCAATGTCGATGCATGGAAGTTGAACCTCAAATGAGTAGAGTTAAGCTGAATTTACACTGGAAGCACCAGCGCAGGAATATCACAGATGTCGCTGCAATTACAATATCAGATTGCGTCTAACAGTACAGTGACAACCTTCAGATCTATAAAGAAAACATGTAATCTACGTGAATACACAGCTGTACTCTAATTAACTTTGGCAGCTGCAAAAATCTAGATCTGAATCTGAGAATGAAGGTTGAAATCTGGAATTACTTAAAGGCTATAAATAGACAAAAAAAATGAGGAAAAGAATCATCAAGAGCAAGGGGATTAAATTCTAAAAATTCTGTGTGAATCAAAGATTTGAGCTAGAATTCGGGGAGCTAATGAATCAAGTCTGCAACTGCTTCTGACGAGAGGTGTTTGATACCGAACAAGAGGAACAAGTAGAGAGTAGGCTTAGTAGTCTAGAGATAGTAAGTTTTGTTGTACTCTTTATTTCTTCTTAAACGATGATGGATTCTATTGATATTAAATGAATACGAGAGTATCTTTTAATATTATATCATTTTGATTCTTACTTTACATTGCTTATCCACTTATTCTTGGATTTAACCGCTCTAAACACAAAAGTGAAATTGTAGTAAACCGACATCAAGAGATGTGGTGACAGGTTAGATTAACAAGTGGGTTAGGCGAGAGCTGCTCGGGACTGGGACAAACTCTAGTTCCTTGTTCTTGGATACACATCATTGCTCGAATCAAGAGGTGGAGTAGTGTATTTGAGTTGGGATTAAGTAGGGAGCTATTGTGGGTAAGAACTAGAAGGGACTTCATTGCTGCGACAATTGGTCTATATTCTACCTTGTCGACGAATCTAGCATTGCAACCTGTAGAATCAATGAACCATTTCCACCCTTTACACTTGATCACTTTTATATTTCCTGCAGTTAAATTTCTAGCACTCAACACTCAACACATTTGAATTTATTTTCAATACACTGACATTTAATCTCTGATATTTAACTCTAATTACGTTGACAGTAATGATTATTTTAGTGTGCAGATCTGACATAATTAAGCTGACATTCTTACTCGCATTATACTGATTTTTAATATTGATTTCTCTGACATTAAAACATCGAGAACCATTTCCTCGTGGGATCGATATCCGATAGCTCTGTCTATTAACTATACTTGCATCGACGTGTGTACGCTTGCACAATCGTTGTGTCATAAAAACACCGATCACCAATATACAAGGTTCGAAGCCAACGCTATTATTGAATCTTAAGGAGAAATAAATCTCTAATTTAACTATCACTATCTATTTTGATCTTTGTAAAGTAAGTAAAAGATATGAATTTATGTTAACATCAAAATTTTATTGATATTTGGATATTATAAATCTAGCATTTGAATTATATCTTATGTAATAATTTTCTTAGTTTATCTTTACTATGTAGTTTTAATTTCGATGGAATTAATTAAAAATAGAGAAATTAAACTTAGAAAAATAGTTACGCTAAAAGCCTCAAAAGTCCTTTTCATATGCCCAGATTTGACTGTGCCAACAGTTGAAACACAAAAATAGGATGGATAATTGCATTAGAAATCCTCAATTAATGATAAAATTTAAATTGGTCCCTAAATAAACGTAAAAGTATAGTATCAATCATAACCTATTATCGTTTGAGGCATATATGTTGCTAGTTTTCCTTTAATTACAATATCATTCATCATAAGCTCTCAATAAACTATCACTATTTATTTAGTGAATGATAATGGGTCAACAAGTTCATGATAAATATAAAAAATAGTTATTTAATTGTACTTAAATTCCAATCTTCATGGTTCGGCAAACTGACAACAGATTAGAAGGGCAACCCCATGGATGAATAATTGGGTTCAATTAAATTCTGATGATGTTAAAGTTAATTCTAGTAAAATTGTTTCAGGAGGTGTTTTGAGAGATCGGGAAGATAAGTGGATCTCTAGTTATAATAGATGTTTCGGTAAGTATTTAGATTTTTATGTTGAACTATGGAGAATTTTGGATGGATTCAATATTATGTTGTGTAGAAACTTTGAGAATGTTTTGATTCAAGCTGACAATATGGAAGCAACAAAAGCTATTCATGATTGCTTTATGTCATTCTCGAATTTTACATTGATTAGTCGAATACGTCAAATGATAGAAGAGGTTGGTATTTGATTTTTACAATATATTTTTCAAGAGAATAATAACGCTGATAATTGTATCCACCTAGAGAATTTCCTAAAGTCTTTAAGTTAATGTAATTTTTATTTTTCTTTCCAAAAAAAATCCAATCATTTAAAAAAAAATAGTATGCACGTAAAAATCTTTTTCTCAAAAGAATTAATTAAAAAATATCAATTTTATTAAATTCAACTTGGTTTCAGTTTGATTGATAATTATGTGTTTGGCTCGGTTTTCTATTCACGAGTTAGGAAATCATAGTTACACTTCGAAGTCTGTATCTATGACAGGTTTCTCTCTATAGGCCCTTGTGGCTTTGGTTTTGTTCAATGAGATTTTTATTATTTTCTTTTGTGATTTGCCCGATTAGTTTATGGGTATGGAGGCTAGTCTAGCATATTTGCGTCTTGATGAAGATGAGGATAAGCAAGAAAATGAGGGATGGATGGTTGATCAAGAGATACAAGAGACTAAAATTGTGCCAGATCTTACTTTGGTAGGAAGCTTTTTGACACAAAAAATGGTCAATTTCCAATCGATGAAATCCACGCTTGCGAATCTGTGGCATCCCTCGGTGGGGTAACAATTTTTTATATAGGGGAAAAGCGTTTTACGTTCAGATTTTATTATGTTGTTGACATTAAGCATGTTCTAAACGGTATTCCTTGGACTTTTAATAACCATTTATTGATTATCAAAAAGTTGAAGGATGGGGAAGATCCTTTGGAGATCCCTCTTTTATCAGGTTGTGTTTTGGGTGCAAGTGCATAACCTTCCCAGTGGAATGTTTAAGGAGAATATGGCCCAAAAATTCAAGAGTTTCCTAAGAGTATTTTGAGATTATGATTCCAAGTTTGTTAAGGTTGGTTTAAGAAATTATATTTGACTCCAGGTGGAACTGGACGTGCGTAAGCCATTAAAACGAAGGAAGAAGTTGATTTTTACATCGGTAAAGAAGTCAATGTTCATTTCAAATATGAAAAGTTAACGACTTTTTGTTTTCTATGTGGCAAACTTGGACACAGTGAGAGTTATTATCTCGTTCGGATGGTTCATGATATAAAGGAGCTTTCGTTTGGAGGGGATATCCCTTTGAAAGCGACTTGTCAGAGAATGATGGACGACGGTAGCATTTGGCTAAGGGATACAAGTGGAAATTGGGAGTCAAATATGGCAAGTACTGATAGAGGCAAGAGTCGGTCATTTGGGGATTCTTACATCCCTAATTTCTTGGATAGAAGGGGCGTGAATCTTAGGATTAACTTGAATGGGAAATTAAAAACAGCCATGAAGAATAATGATGTTGACTTTGTAGATATGGAATCTTCTGATGAAAATCGGCCACTGGTTGTCATTGATGGTAAAAAACGACCCAAAACAAATTATGCTTCACAAGTTTCTAGTCCAATGGATTCTAGTGATGCTATCAGGAAGCACGTTGTTGCTACCCAATTCAAATTATTGGCTGAACCCGGGGGACAGGTCAGCCATGACCAATGAATATTGTAGGTTGGAACGTCCGTGGACTGGGGAATCCATCGACCGTTCAAAGGCTCAAGTATCACCTAAGAAGATTTAATTCCCAAATTTTGTTTCTAATGCAAACTAAACTCGATGCTAGGAGAATGGGAGTGAGGCGCAAGTGTGGTTTCTTGAATGGCATAGAAGTGGAGGCTATTGGTTCTAAAGGGGGATTATGTTTAGAATGGATCCAACATGAGGATGTAATTTTGAGGAGCCTCTCATAGTTTCACATTGATGTCGAAATTTGTGGTGACGGGGGTGAGTCTTGCTGGAGACTCATTGGATTCTATGGTAATCCGTGTAACATCCGCGTTTTTTAATCGGAGTTGGAACAGTATAAGGAAGGAGTCAAGAATTAGAATATGTAGCTAAAATAAGAAGATTAGGAAAATTTAAGGATTAATTAGTAATTGTGAGAAAGGAGGAAGGACTAAATAGCAATTTATCCAAATTGAATTATGAGTCATCATGGGAATTAGATTGATTAAAGAGGGGCAAAAGAGTAATTTGGTGGAATATATTTTTGGAGCCAAAATTTTGGGCCAAAGTGTAAAGTTGGAAGGTCTAGGGACTAAAAGTGCAATTTTACCATCTTTATTAGAGATATATTTTTGAAGAAAAGTCTAGAGAAATTGAGAGATGAAAAATCAATTAAAAGATGAGAATATCATCTTTTCTTCTCATAACCAACCATCCAAGCCTATATTCCCCATTTCCAACTTTTGCTTTTATTTCAATTTAGTCCCTTCACCATTGTTAAGCCCTCCAAGCTTCAAAATCCTCCATTTTCTTTGAAATTTCCTTAAGAAAGGCATAGAGGGAAGTTAGTAGACACCTTAATATCCTTATAGAATCCACTTTGAAGTCTTAAAGTGGATAGGGATTGAATTAGAATTTGGAAATTCAAGAACAAAGGTAAGAGATGATTCAATTTTCATGACATACATGTATATTTACATAATCTAGCATGAAAAAGTATTGAATTTTAGTCTTAAGCTTATATGTGTTTGTATGAAATTGAAGAAAGAGGGAAGAAGGAGAATGACCAAATTGAAGAAAAAGGAAAGGAGAAAGCTAAGGTGTGAGAAGAAATAATCTACAAGTGAGGTAAGTACTACAAGTATTAAAAGACTTAGTAACAATTAAGTTAAAGTGTTTATAATTTTAAGATATATGATTAATCATGATGAAAATGTGATGTTTAATTATAAATATGAAATTTATGTGTGATTGAATGAAATTTAGTATAAAGAAGCATGAAAATGTGATGTTTAATTATAAATATGATAATTAAATATTTTATTAAATATTATTGAGTATAGTTTCATATGGAAGAAATAGTGAAATAAAATTATTTGTATATTTTGAGATATATTAGTTTTTGTGTAACAAGGTCAGAATAGATTCGAGTTCCCATGTTCTGACTTTGAAAAATAATATAAAAATGTATAAGAATTATTATAGACTGAAATTTATATGGTTGAATCCTTAATGAGTCTATTTTCAAAAGAAACAAACGGGAACATTATTGTATTCCTTTACTAAAAGATAAATAATTTTTAGTGAAGAAAGGTCAAAATTGTCAGGTAGCAAAGAAGGGGTAAATGAAAGAATTTACTGTACAAATTGGCTAAATTAAAAATTCTGAAATTTTTATGGTAAAAATATATTTGAGTTTAATTTCATAAACATCAATATTATTTTAATTTCAAATTCTGTAGCTCAAGATATAAATAATTTAGTGACTGTGATGCAAGTAGACAGCTTTGAAAATTAATGTGAAAATAAAAGTAAGAGGTAAAAGATGATGAATATGTGAGAAAAATATATGTGTGAAATATTATGTGGTTAACTATAAAGATTGATTGTGTGATTAATTGGTGAAATTGTGGATTATTTGAGAAAATAAAGGTGAGAAATACATGATTATGTATATGTGATGAAAAATGTATATACGATGTATAAGTTGTGAATGATTTGTGATCAAAATTGAAAGTGAAAGTGAAATTGGAATTGGAATTGAAAGTGATATGAATTGTAAATTGAAAATCCCTATTAACTAGTCGGGCTTAGTCGGATATAGTTGGCATGCCATAGGATTGGAAGAGTTCAAGGATACTTCGACCTTGAGTCAATGAGACACTGCGTGTCATTATTTTACTTCAGATAGATTCGATGAGGTACTGGGTACCACTTTACTTCGGCTAAGCCGATGAGACACTGGGTGTCACTTTATTGCTTCGAACTATTCGATGAGGCACTGGGTGCCATTCTGGTGTGTTTGGTTGTATCCGTGTATCCGTCAAGGTCCGAGTCTTGTTAATAGGGTCAACAATGTGAAAAAGAAAGAATGTGCAAATTGTGACATTGAGGTAAGTGAAATGATAATCACATGAAAGGTAAGTACAATATGTATAAGAAATCAAAGAATGATAAAACTAAGTAAGCTAAGAGATTAGAATGGCTAAAATGTGAAATGAGGAAGAATATGTGAATTCATAACACTACTGTAAGTTAAATGTTATACACATAAAAAATATGTATTTTAAATGAATAAATAAATATATGAATGAGTTTGAAATGTGTGATTAAAAGATGAATGATTCATGACTCTTGTAGTACTTATTAAGCCTTCACCGACTTAACACGTTTATTTCAACGCGTAAGTATAGGACCTCCGAGAAGTTAAGTTGGATTAGGTGCCTCTCATCAAATCACATCAACATCGGAAGATTGCAAGATAAGGTATATTTATTTTGTGTAAAATGGCATGTACAACTGGTATACCTATGTGTCTCTAATGATTGGGTTATCAATACTGCTTTGAAAATTTACATGAATTGAATGAAATGGTTAAAATTGTGTTTTGGACTGATTTGAAATATTGTGGAAGTTTTTAAGTTGTTTCAGGGGGTTATTACTAAGTTTTCGGCTATATTTACTGATTTTGAGATAGAGGTATCGATATTTTAAGGTGGTAACGATACCAGAGTTCCAGAATGCCCCATTGGTTTCATTTTTAAGCAAAAGTATCGATATTTGCCTTGTTTTGAGTAAAAATTACATTTTCATTATTTTCAAACTGGTTTTAAGTCTCAATTTTGATTATACTTGATTATTTTGTGATATTTTGAGTAAAACGATTCAATTACACATTAATTGAATTGAAAGAAAAATTTTATTATACTCATTTTTAATTCTCTGATATTGTATGTAATACTCTTATACCGGGTTTATACGTGTGAACCAGGTGTAGGGGTGTTACAATCCGGAGGAAAATTTACGGAGACACTCTTGATAATTATTACTAACTTTCGCAAGGGATCAAGGGCTACCTTAGCTTGTGCTTGGAAATTTTAATGAAATTAATATTTTTTCATTCGAGAAAAACGAGGGGCGCCTCCAGTTCGAAAAGAACATGACTTTATTTCATGATGCTCTTAATGATTGTGGGCTGCAAGATTTGGGTTTCAAGGGACGATGGCATTCCTGAGAACGGAGCCAAACGAAAGGAACAGATATCAGGGAAAGACTTGATCGAGGCATGGCAAACAAACGTGGTGGGATCTCTTCCTAGACTATTCAGTTGAACACTTGAGTCACTCTATCTCCGACCACTGTCCTATATTGGTGAGCACTAAGAGGGATGGCAAGAATTTCTCTCAGAATTCATGTCTTACTTTCCAATTTAATGCTAGTTGGATTCTTGATAAAGACTGTGTTGGGGATTGACCCAATTAAGCAACGAAAAAGTAAAAATTACGAAAGAAATTGAGAAATTGAACACACAAATTTAACGTGGAAAAACCCCTCCGAAGATGATAAAAAACCACAGGCAAAAATAATTTTACTATAATGGAAAAAGAAGGAAGAGTGCAAGAGATGGAGATAAAAACTAAACCCCGAAAACCCGAAAACAAAGAACCTTCAAAACATAAACACTAAATTCTCCAAAAGTGTTAGGAGTTCTAAACTCTAATGGGTATCTCTAATGAGTTTATTTTCTATGGTTGTAAAAGAGCCTATTTATAGGCCAAATTTGTAGGTCAAATAATAATAAAATAATCTAGACTAATAAGAGTTTGACTCAAACAAATAAACAGAGTTTAATTGAAACAATTAAATAGAGTTTAACTGAAAGATTATTTCTTAAATTTGACTTGAAATAAGAGTCATAATTCAACAAATCTCCACCTTGACTCTTATTTCCACAATGCCATCTTCGCCAAAGCCCGTCACGGGCCTATCTTGAACTATGCAGGAAATTAACTGAGTCGAATCTGTGCTTAGAAGCTGGAAGTCTTCTAGCCTTCGACTTGTGCACTGTAAAATAAAAACTAACTCGGATCTGATTTTTACGAACACAGTGCCTTAACTTTTCAAAACCTGCATCCAAAAGAAAACGTCACTTCAACGAAACAGTCATACCTCTTTCCCTACTATGACCAAGTTGCCTCCGCTCCAAATAAGTTGACTTCAACTCCGTAACGGACGAGGGACGTCCGATTTCACCGGTCACTGTAGAACCTTCCAGAATATAAAGACTACCGATCTTTTTACCTTTTAACAAAATGAGAGCTCCACGAGACACCTTAATGTCGCTCGACTCGATTTTGATACCTTTTGAATCTAAAATACTTAAGGAGATGAGATTCTTTTGTAAATCAGGTACATACCTGAAATCTAATAGTGTCTTAATCGTACCATTGTGCATTCTAATTTTAACAGTACCAATACCGATTACCTTATTGGTTGAATCATTTCTCATGTGCAAAACTCCACCTTCAACCGAACTGTATGTGAAGAACCATTCTTTATTGGGACACATGTGAAAAGAACATCCGAAATCTAGGATCCACTCAGACGTAAGCTTAGAGCTTTCGCTCATTGACACTAACAAGAAATCATCACTACTTTCATCGGCCAAATTAGCACCAACTAAATCTTCTTCGTTACTTTCAGCAGCCCTTTTATTTCGTAGTTTGTAACAATCGACTTTGATGTGACCTAATTTCTTACAATAGCGACACCTTTTGTCTCGCTTCTTTGATGCTATCAGAATGGAAGCTTGCTTATTTGTCTTGCTATCTAAACCAAACTCATTATCGAGTTTCTCTTTTCACAATAAATGACCCTTCACATCCTCAAACGAGAGTTTGTCTCTACCATAAATCAAAGTCTCCTTGAAAGACTTGTATGAAGAGGGTAAAGAGCACAACAACAGCATAGCCTGATCTTCATCGTCAATCTGAACCTCAACATTATTTAAATCATTCAAAAGAGTAATAAATTGACTGATGTGATCTCTAAGAAGCTCACCTTCGTTCATGCGAAACGTAAATAGACATTGTTTCAGCACTAAACGGTTAGCCAGAGACTTAGTCGCATAAAGATTTTCTAGCCTTTTTCACAAGGCGGATGAGGTCTTCTCCATCAATACCTCCTGCAATACCTTATTTACGAGGCACAACTGGTTTACAGACAAGGCCTTTTCATCAAGCTCTTCTCATTCTGATTGATCTAGATTATCGGGCTTTTTTTCGATAACGACCTTTTTCAAATAGGTCTAAACTATAATTTTCATCATCCGAACTTGCCATTTATTAAAATTTGTGACACCATCAAACTTCTCAATATCGAACCTTATTGCTGCCATCTCGAACGGGTTGATCTGCATAAATCGAACTAGCTCTGATATCACTTGTTAGGGATCAACTTGGTTAAGCAATGAACACGTAAAAATTGCAAAAGAAATTGAGAAATTGAACACACAAATTGAACGTAGAAAAACCCCTCCGAAGACGATAAAAAACCACGGGCAAAGATAATTTTACTATAATGGCAAAAGAATGAAGAGTACAAGAGATGGAAATAAAAACTAAACCCTGAAAACCCAAAAACAAATAACCCTCAAAATGTAAACACTAAATTCTCCAAAAGTGTTAGGAGTTCTAAACTCTAATGGGTATCTCCAATGAGTGTATTTTCTAAGGTTGTAAAGGAGCCAATTTATAGGCTAAATTTCTAGGTCAAATAATAATACAATAATCTAGACTAATAAGAGTTTGACTCATACAAATAAACAGAGTTTAATTGAAAAAAATAAACAGAGTTTAATTGAAACAATTAAACAGAGCTTAACTAAAAGATTATTTCTCAAATTTGACTTGAAATAGAAGTCATAATTGTGAAAATGTCATTCATCGGTTTTGGGGTTTTACGTCTACTGATCTTTCGATTAAACTTAGGGAGTTGAGGAAATTCTTAGAGAATGGAGCGTTCGTTCTAAGCGAAACCATAAGAAATAGAAGGATGAATAGTGAAATAGATTGATTGAACTTCAGAATGAAGATCCAAACGATGCGGTTCTAGTTGAAATTACATATATTTAAATCGGTTTGAATTTAAAAGTAGAAAAAGAGGAAAGATCTTGGGAATAGAAAGCCTATATCAATTAGTTAACATATGAAGATCATAACACTACCTACTTTCATTCAGTTGCGACTGGAAGGAGAAATCGAAATGTTATTAGGGGAATGGAAGATAGTAACGACAAATGGATGGAGGATTAGGAATGTATTCAAAATATAACGACTAGTTATTTTAAATTGCTCTTTACAGTTTCGGATGAAGGGGATGAATCGACTATTTTCTCCAAGGTTCAGTGGCGTATTTCAAATGGTATGAATGCTAAACTGCTTCAGTCATTTATCATTGAGGATATTCGAGAAGCTGTTAAGGTATTAGGTTAGCTGAAGGCACCTGGAACGGATGGTTATCCTGCGTTTTTCTATAAAAAATTCTAGTGTATTGTTGGGGAGGATGTGTGTAACCACTATTTTTAGGTGATCCTAGGCGAAATTACTGTTTAAGAGATCAATGAGACTCATATTGTCCTAATCCCTAAGGTTAGTAATCCTCGTTCTATTACTCAATATCATCACTGTTTAAGAGATCAATGAGACTCATATTGTCCTAATCCCTAAGGTTAGTAATCCTCGTTCTATTACTCAATATCGTCCCATTAGTTTATATAATGTATCGTATAAGATTATTGCTAAGGCTTTGGTTAATAGAATGAGTGATTTTCTCAATCTTTATGTACATGAGATGCAAGGGGCTTTTATCTCGAGGTGCCAGATTGCCAATAATGTTCGAGTAGCCTATGAAATTCTCCATAAGTTGAAAAGAAAAAAATGAGAAAGGAAAGGTAATTTTGCCCTTAAATTGGATATGTTTAAGGCATATGATCTGGTCGACTGGGACTTTCTAGTTGGTATGTTGGCTAAGTTGGGCTTTCATAAGGACTGGATGACTCTCATTATGCACTGTGTTGCATCGGTTTCATATTCTATTGGGTTAACGGCTTCCACAGTAATGAATTTAATCCGACTAGAGGCTTGAGGCAAGGTGATCTGCTCAGCCCTTACCTTCTCTTATTGTGTTCTGAAGGACTTTTGGTGAGTTTGGTTGCGACTCAGGAGGATAACAGAGTTCAAGGGATTCATATAGGAAGAGGAGACTTGCATATAAACCATATGTTTTTTTACCGACGATAGTATCCTTTTTGGGGAGGCTACAAGGAAAGGTGTAGAGAATATGTTCAAAATTGTTAATGAGTATGAAAAGGATTTAGGAAAAATTGTGAATTATGATAAATCCCTAATATATTTTGGTAGTAATGTTGATGAATCAGATCGGATGACAATAGGGAATATCTTAGGTGCCATGGTGTCTCAAAGTCTTGGAATTATCTAGGATTGCCTATGATGGTTGGGCATAATAGGAAGCGAGACTTTGCTCATTATGAAATTAAGAATAGACTCAGCAGCTGGAATATTCGATTTTTGTTTATGGAAGGGAAAGAAACAATGATAAATTTTATGCTGCAAGCTCTCCCCATTTACGCGATGTAGTACTTTTTATTTCTGAAATCATTGTGTACTACCATTGAAAATGTTTTAAATGGTTTTTGGTGGAGAAATTCAATGTCATTTAAAAGATTACACTGGAGCTCATGGAAATTGCTTTGCTTACCCAAGCCCGTTGGAGGCTTAGGATTTCATGACCTATCTTTGTTTAATTTATCTCTACTTGCAAAACAGTGTTGGAGAGTTTGGTCTCAACCAAATTGCTTATTAGCATGTGTTTTAAAAGCTCGATATTATTCACATTCTGAATTTCTATTGCTAAACAGTATAGGATTTGATGTTGTAACTTCGCTCTATTCCACTACAACCTCAAGGACATTAAGATTTGCTTCGTTGTTTTAATTTGACCCACTACAACTCAGGGGTATGGGATTCACCATTGCCATTTCAATTTGCTCCTCTTCAGCTTTAGAGAGGTAAGATTCACCTTTACAGCTTCAATCTAGCCCTTTACAACTGTGAGATTTGCCTTTGCGACTTCAATCTGCTTCTCCTTATCTTCAAAGTATAAGATTCGTCGTTGCAACTTCAATCTGCTTCTCCTCATCTTCAGAGTATAAGATTCATCGTTACGACTTCAATCTTTCCCTTCACGTCTATAGGGTATAAGGTTCGTCATTTCAGCTTCAACCTTTCCCTTCATATCTCTAGGGTACAAGATTCGTCATTACATCTTCAATCTTTCCCTCAACATTTCTAAGGTAAAAGATTCGTCGTTGTGGCTTCAATCTTTCCCTCAACATCTCTAGGGTATATGATTCAACGTTTCCTCGGTCCATCTCGTCATTTCATGGGAATGAAACCTATAGAATATGCTTTTATGAACCTCTATGCAGGCAAAATTATTAGGATGCCATGATCGGAATGAATCAAATGCTCCTAACCAAAAGAGTGTGCATGATATTGGCATGAATTTTAGATTTAAAAATGATTTTCTTTGTCCTTAGATTGACATGGTTTGTCATTTTTCCAAATTCTATCACTGGTGTGTCACCATTTTTCCCTTTCTGGTTTGGTGCTTTTGACATGAAACCCAAAGAGGTAGTCGTAATCTGAACTATTTGCTTCAAGAGCCCTCTAACCCTCGGGTATGGTTATTTCCAACTAGTGGTCCTGTTTCAGGTCCCTGTACTATTTAGAAATTTTCCAAAGCGATATGTAGAAATCCTTTTATTTCTTATATCATTAGACCACTAATTGTTATTTCAATGCAAAAATGCTTAAACAAGATTGTAAGGTGGATAAAATTGAATTTTATTGGAGGCAAAGCTCGCATGAATGATAAGATTAAAAATCATTGGTCCACTAACCATTATTTCGATGCAAAAATGCTTGAACAGGGTCACAAGATGGATAAAATTGAATTTTATTGGAGGCAAAGCTCGCATGAATTAAAAGATTAAAAATGACCCACATTGGTCAAAAGTTGCCAAGCATAAGGTGAGCAAAGAATGGAGTTAGGTGCCCCAGATATCAAAGTATGAGCTTCGTTGAGTAAACTTGATGAGGACCATTCTGAGCTTGATATGCGTCCATGAAACCTAGAGTACTTCGTCGATGCCTCAAGGTGTAAAGTTTCTCCACCTTGTTACTTTTGAGAGAGAATATCATTTCATACCCCTTCTTTGATTCAAATTTGAGCCACCCTTTCGGGTTTTCAACTCAAATCTCCTTAGATTTTAAGATGTCCTTTACGGGTTTTCACCTCGACCACTCCTTTTTCTATTTCTCTTTTTTTCTTTCTTCTTTTTTTTTCTTTTTTCTCTTCTTTTTCTTTCTTCTTCTTTCTTTTTTTTTTTGGGTGAAATTCCTTCTTCATCGAATCCGAGTTCACGAGGTTTGGTAGATCTTTGCCTTCCATCTCAGTCAAAATCGAAGCTCCTCCAAATAAGGCTTTCTTCACCTCATGGGGCTTCCTAATTTAGCAATAATTTTCCTTGGAAATCCTTTTGTAGGCAAGATCCTTTACAAAACCAAAGCTCCCTTGTGGAATTTTCTAGAGCGGATCCTTCTTTGTCATAAGCCCATGTCATTCGTTTTTGGTACATCTAATCATAATGGATAGCTTTTAGCATTTTTTCTTCAATCAAGTTTAGCTGACCGCGTCTGGATTGGATCCATTCTGCTTCATTAGTTCTAACAAAATTTGGAAGGAAGAAAACTTGACTCCAATGGGTAGGACTGCTTCCATTCCATAAACCAGTGAGAAATATGTTGCCCCGGTGGATGTTTTGACAGAGGTTCGATAAGCATAAAGAGCAAATGATAACCTCTTCTGCCAATCTTTGTAGATCTTTGTCATTTTCCAATGATCTTTTTGTTGTTCTTATTAATTGCCTTCATTACCCTCATTTTCTTTTGAACAATTTGGTGCCGGATTGTGATACTTGATCTTGAACTAAACCTTTGTTGTCGTGCTTTTGTTCAAACGCAGTGTGTTGTCAGATATGATCCTTTTTGGTATTTCATATCGACATATAATCTCTTTCTTGTCAACCTTGTGACATTAGCATAGGAAGTAACTTCTATCCTCTTGGTATTGTAATCAATGACCATGAAAATGAATTGATGCTCATTATAAGTCTTTTGCAAAGTTGGCCCGATGACGTTCATGCTTCACATAGAAAAAGGTCATGACGTGAATAGGTGAAGGAGATAAACAGATTTTCAAGATGCCCTTTGCGGGTTTTCATCTTAATTTTCTTTTTCTTTTTTTTTCTTTTTTTTTCTCTTTTCCTTTTTTTGGGTTTCAAGATACCCTTTGCGAGTTTTCATCTCGATCTTTTTTTACCTCATTCTGTAAATGCACATCCGGCCTCATTCTTCGAAGTTTCTGCTGAACCAGATTGCATTATTCCTTTATAGGAGCATGTGTGTCATAACATTAGTTCCTTAAACTCGACATGCTTTGATAGGAACATGCAAAGACCTTTAGATTCTTAAAGCAGCTTGCCTTGTTTCCATAAAGATACATGCCTCAATTCTCACTTACTATCACAACTCTTCGAGGTGATATTCATTTCTTATCTTGCTCAACCATCTGTAGCAGATAGGGAAACAAGTTACATTTTTTATCATCTTCGAAGTCCTAACGTTTTCTTGAGATATGTCCTTCTCAAAATAAGGTTTCAAGTCAACAACAACGTCGCTCATATGCTTGATATCAAGGGACCCAACATAAAGACAAAAGGGGATCCAAAGAATAATTAAATCAAAGAATGGTTAATTGTGGTATGATCGAATGAGAAGAATTGTAAGATGTTTTCCAAATTGGATAAAAACAATGTATCATATTATTGAAAGCAAAGACAGTGGTCAGGTGCTCTTTATAAAAGGATCCCTACTACTCTTGGGCTTAGAGTGATAAGTGTGTCCTGAATATTACTCTAGAAAAGTCCTAAAACTACAGAAAGCTCATTCATAGTCTAGTTGTCCAAAACACTTCCAAGGGTATAGAGACGAACTCTCGTTAGGTTCCACTCTTCGTTCTCTTATTCGGATATGACTTTTCGCTCAATATATTTTTCAACATTCCCTCATTATCTTAATTTATCACGTTTCCTCTCAGTTTTCATTCGGAGTTGATAACACCCCTTGACACGATTGTTATGGGGACTTTTTTTATTTTTATTTTTTTTGAAAATTAATGCATGCAATGAAATGTAATGCTAATGAATGCATGTATACATATGCAAGAAAAGCATTGATTCTTAGTTCAATTCTGTTAGAACAACTTTATTAGAAAACAAATTTCTTTACATAAGGTAGATACATATATGGTCGTGCTTGAATGCTCAAAGTCTTAATCTTCCTAAGAAGCTAAGCTAATTTTGCCCCAATTTGACTCCGATTTCAGGCTCAAAACGTCAGCTTGAATGGCTACAGCCTGTAAGTGGTTAGCCACTTCTCGTACTTGAGCCAAAGTTTTGCTCGCAACATAGTCCCTATCTCTGACCTGCCACTCAGAGCATTGGAGTTGCTTTTCAATTTCACTATTTTTTTCCTCGGTTTCTTTGAGAAGCTCAACTTTAGTTCACAACTACGCAGTGAGGCCTCAAGTTCTTCTACCTTTTAACTTATCATTCTTGGTTTGGCTTACCTTTCAACTCAGTCGCAAATCTAAAATTGCATCATCTATATGCCCTAATGCCTTAGGGAAAATGATTGAACCATAAAAGCTTAAGGCAAAGACATTGTCCTTTTTCCTTGCATCAGGGTGTACCAAGATTGAGTCATGCAAGTTCTTCTAAGTGGTACATTTGTTATCTTATTTTCATAATTTGAGCCACGACTCATTTCTCACTCATCTAGATTATGTTCATCAACCTCTTTAAAAAGAGTTGGAACAATAGCGGCTCTAAAGTAGGCTTTATCGACTTGAATTCTCGGGCAATGAAGCAGAGTTGTATACTCTTCTGTTATGGGCATTATGTCTATTCCCAAAAGTGGGATTCCAATACTATGCTAGGGCTTGGAAAAGATGTGTATCCACTTTCCTCGAGTAGGTAAGGCATATCACCATATTCGCAGTAGAACATTTACCTCGTTTCGTCGTCCATATTTCTTTCAGCTCTTGCAAACTATTACGAGTTACGTCTATTTAGGTGTAATCTCAAAACTCAGATATGTGCCCTTTTGACAAGCTATCACCTTTTTACGTTGTTTTTCCTTTGACCACATATGCATAACCACATTGTCTTCTGTCTTATCAAGAAACTCATTTTCTTATGACCAGTTCTCTATTTAGTAATTGAACACAAATCAACACTTTTCTTTTTGAAATGAAAATGCAATGCAAAGAGATTCAAAAGGAAAAAGTCAGTATGATTAATACAGGAATAAATCTTGAAAACAAATTGAAATTAAAAGTAAAGAACAATAATATAACCATATTTCTTACACCTTATTCGGGTAACTACAAAAGGTTCGACACAGTTCTACTTAAGGTTGGCTCTTAAGGCTCATTACATGCGGCTTGAGTTATAGAGTAAAGGTATCCAAACCAGCAAATTCCTCGATCCTCACCCATTATAGGCTCATACGGACGAGTTCAGTTTTGGGGGACACATTTCCCATATGTTTGCACGAAAGTAAAAACTTCACGAAAACAAAGGTATGAATATATCCCGAAAGCGATCCATTATCCTATACGGAGGTGAAGACCTCACGAAGGAGTAGTTTCTCACTTCCACTTAAAAGATGTAACACTTGTGCAATGCATGTGAAAAATAATCCTATGTCCTAGCAATATTAATACAAACATGATTAACAAAGCAACACATGAAGAATGGAATGCAAAAGATCGCAAATTTAAATCGAGTATTTAATTTTTAACAAAAAGACCACAAATAATCCGCTTGTGGCTTGACTTTCTTATTGGTCCCCAATGGAGTTGCCAAGCTGTCGAAACCATTTTTTTTTTTTAAAATCTCGACTTATCTTGAAAAACGAAAATGGAATCGCCACCAATAATATTTTTAAAATATGTGTAATTGGATCACTTTGTAAGATTTTTAAAATCATTAAAATTATTTTGGTCTTTGAAACCATAAAACGGATTCAGAAGTCAGTTACGCATGAGGAATGATTAGCACCTCCATATGCCCAAAAATTGGCACCTAATCGATTATTAAAAGTCTTATTTGTTGAAAATTAAAAACTCAAGAAAAATTTAAATTGTGATCCTTAAATGCATGATGTCAATGTTTATTTTTTTAAAAAAATTACGAAGAAAGCTCGTTATTTCGAATTAATCGAGAAGAAAAGTCACATGTAGTAAGTTATAACACAACAATTCGAATTTTCGAAAATAACAAGCATTTCTAATTATTTTCTCAAAATCTCGTATTTTTAATTTTAAATAGGGTATTCAATTTTCTCGGTTCAAAGAAAAAAAACACCCGGTGAGTTAGTGCATAATTCTCTCAAATTCCCGGAATAAGGACATTGCCTCGATTTTTAAAATAATTTATGTATTTTTTAAATGAATTAAAATTTCATGTAAAAATGAATATGTACATAATTTACAATAATGACAAAATAAATAAATAAAAACAATATATGAATAAAATAAATTAAATAAATACAATTAATAATACAATAAAATAATAATGACAATAAATGTCAATCAATTAAGAATATTCTCAAACCATGGAATCAAATTAATATAATTAGATGAAAAATGGAAAATAAAAATAAAAATGCTACATATAAAAATAATTAACCAATAACTAAATCTCATTTAATAAGGTCAATATGCAAATGATAAAAAAAATATGGGTAACAAATAAATAATAAATAAAATAAATAATTAAAATCATGAAAACTAAACAAATTAAAATCATGCAAATTAAATAAATAAAATCATGCAAAATAAATAAATAAATAAAATATAAGAGGGACCCAATTAAATGAATATTAAAGTATTCTGGGTCAAAATTATAAAAAGAATATATAAGTGGGTCAAATTAAATTAAGGACTCAATTATAAACGCTAACAAATTAAAGAACTAAATTAAAATATAGAAAAAATGCAGAAAGGATGAAATTGAGACATTTTAAAAAAGAGGAAGGACTTGGGCAATAAATTTCCCATCCGCACAAAAACACATGAATCCCATGTCTAACTGGTCGGGTTTTCGGGTCATGTCCAATACGAGTCATTTTGGAGCCTATTGAGTTAAGTTCAAAATGGCGTCATTTTGATGGTGACATATAAGTAAAAAACTAAACAAAAATAAATCATTTTAAGTTTGTTTTGAAAAATTTTTTTTGCTTTGTCTCCTTTTTTTCTCTCAAAAACCCCCATATCACCTGTCCATCGACCACCTTTCTTCCATCATGAACCACCGTTGACCGTCGATCACCGACGACGGTGACCACCGCCTACTATGATCGAAAAATCCCCAAAAAATATTTTTAACTTGCTTTTAAAAAATTAACCCAGATCTGAGATTATTTAAAAATATACCTTAAATATTACTTTCTTACTTTTTCGATTGCTTGTATAGTTGCTCAAAAATTCCCCAATATTATTTTAAAAAAATTTGAAAAAAATTTTACATTCGATCTTCGTGTTTTTATAACACGTATATACAACTTTTTTTTTTTTAATTTTCCAGTTGCATGTACATTCTGGTTGCGTGCGGATCGTGGGCAGGAGCAACGTCCGAAGGAAGTGACGACGGTGGCAGCAACATGGGTGAAGGTGCAGCAGCTAGAGACATTAGCAGCTAGGGTTTTCTCAAGTTTAGGGTTTCTTTTTTTGGTTTAAAAATTGAGCTTGTAAAAAATTGAGCTAGGGTATTTTGGGTTTTAAAATTTGTATTTGAATTTTTATTTTGGGTTTAATAAAATTTGGGTTTTATTTTATTCATTTATTTATTTATAAATAAATAAATAATAAAATTTGGGTTTTTGTAAATGCCCAAACGAAATTGGGCTTGTACAATGGCTACATAATTTGTATTTTGAAAAATATTAATTACTATAAAATTATTAATTTGACAAAAATAAATTCTAAACAAGTGAAAAAAGTAAAACAAAATTATGATATGTATTATATTAGTCTAAAATAACAAGAAAAATAAATATCATATGTAATTTTATCTAATTGTTCTAGTGCATATTTGTTGGGTTATTCCCTTTTTAATATTTAACATATGCTTCTTTTCATCATCTGCTGATCTTTGGTCGAGTTCATCATCATCTAAACTTGAATCTGCTTCATTAAGAATATCAAGATCTCCTTCTTCATATCATATTCGAAGTATGAATAATCTCAATTCCACCTATGATTGAAATTATGAAATATGCTTATATAATCAAATCTTTTTTTTTATGCTATACTAAGGTGATGTTAACATGAGAAATATTTTTTTAAGACAACAAGTATCTTTTCAACAGCGTTTCAAAGCTTTAAATATTTTAAATTAAAAAGTTCATGAGCTGTCAATGATGCTAATGTTTGGTACGATATGGTGCAAGAAAACATTTCTTATTTGTATAATTAGCATCAATCTTATAATATTTAGGTTCATAGTCCAAATAATATATTATTTTAATTATAAATATTTATATAAACTTAATTTAGAGGAAAACTTATGCTAAGGTGTATAATTTTTTATAATACGTAAATTAAGTAAAAAAAAATTATAATATATCATCTTTATAAAAAATGTTTTTTTAAATTGTCCAAAACTTTCATAGTACTTCTTATACATAATATAATTTTTTGTCATAACTTTAAAAGTTATTTTTTTTATTAATAAATTATGATAAAAAAAAACTGATATTTTTTTTATGAATAAGTATATTATAATTATAACATATAGCAATGTCACATAACAAAGTTACGTCCATACTTTTTAGTCATAATTTTTTATAAATAAATATACTATAACACTTTTATAATATTTAAATTATTTTTATAATAATTTTTTTAGTCGTAACTTTAAATTTTTTTGAGGTTTTAAATAATATTTTTTATTATAACTTTATAAAATATACAATTTTTTATAATAAAATTTTTAAGTATTTATAATATAGGAAAATTTTTTTCATAACCATCCCAAATACTCATGCATGTTCATGCTTATAATATAATTTTTATAAAAATAATTTTTTAAAATTGAATTTAAGTGTAATTACTTGGTAATTACTTCAATTCTTACGCTCCTAAAAATTAGAAAGTGTGATTTAGTGCTCCAATTAGATCCAATTCAGTAAGACTCACCACTTACAATGGTTACCTATTACTGGCGAATCCAAGGGCTAACAAGGGTTTCGATCTCCCCTAAAATGAAAAATTTTCATTTAGACCTCTTAAATTTTAAAATTTTTAATGGTAAAATTACATTTTACCTCCCCAAATGATAAAAATTTAATTTATTCCTTTAAAAATTATTAAAATATTAACTATTAAAATAATAAAATTATATTTTTACTACCATAAATATATATAATTTAATTTCCATCCTCCTTCAAAAATTAATTTCACCACTAACCCATATTCATTTACTATCTAGATTTCCTATCATTATCTAAAATAAAATAGATAAAATATTAGTTGCTTGATGAGACTATTAAAACGTTGAATTGCATGCATGCAAATGTGGAAGAATAGTGGTAGTTGAATTTGGCATTTTGATAGATGGCTGGAGGTGGTCTCTGGTGGGGACCCTACCCCTGGTTGGATTTAAGTGGGGCATGCATGGACCATGGATTGACTGGGCAATATTAAAAAGAGTGAACACTGACCTGCAGCAAAGCCGCCGTCCACCAACCTTATATGGGTCATTTCAACGCTGCCTTTCAGTCAACTTTGTCTTTCATCTTAGCTTATCGTTAATGTTGAAGGATTGACATTTAGGTTGTTGCTTTGAAAATTAGACTGAAGTTAATCTATTCTACTCATTTAAAAAATCAAAGACCTTGATGGTTTCTTTTTCTCAGCCAAAATAAAATTATTATTAAAAATAAAACTAACCATAAGGTTGGAAAAGATTTTTTGAAACAATTACAGCACGTTATTTATATCAATTTCCAAATAAATTAATGACATATCAGTATTTTTATCTTAAAAAAAATAAAATTAAATAAAAATCTTAAAATTCAAAATAAAATTATTGATGTGACATTAAATTATTATAAATTTGTAATATATCTATTTTATACAATCATATATCAACTAACATATACATATATCATGCAAAATGTATGTCCAATGAGTCATGTTTCATACATTAATTAGCATACTTGACACATTTAATTATATAATACCTACATTAAACAAGAAAGTATGAGTTCCATGAAAACATACATTCAAAAACTACAAAATAGCAGGATAACTTCTCTAATAGCTTCACGAGAAAGGATTGTATGAAATTATAATTTCATATTATTCCTATTCCTTTTCAATAAGAGAATGATAAATCAAATTTTTCTTCTTGATTTTCAGCTTTTTATTCTTGAAAAAATTCAAATTCAACTAAAAAAATTAAAAATCAAGAGGAAAAATCTAATCTATCATTCCCTTATTGAAAAGAGACAAAAATGACGTGACATCACAGTTTCATACAATCCCTTTTTTAGCTTCACTCCATCACTTTCTCTTTCCCCCTGGCTAGAACCTATTTTAGCAATCTCTTTCTCTTCATAAATCATATAAAAAATAAAGAAAATATTTGATGTACTGATCGGTGCATAAGTCTTATAACATGACCGCTCATCATTAAATAAAATAAAAAATAATGGAAGATTTATAAATAAATACTAATAACTATATTTACACATAAATAATTAAAAATAAATGCTAAAATCCCAAACACTTAAACCCAAGACTATAAATATGAGAGTTATTTATATTTATTTAATAATTATGTTTGATGTTTAATTATGTTTACATAAAATTATTATTATTTAGAAGTCCTCCATATTTTTTATTTAATATAATGATGATGTAGGAGGCTTATGCATCGATGAAACATCAAATAGTTTTCCTAAAATTTATAGACAGGGGCAAATTTAATGGTGGTTGGCAGGGGGTTTGACTCTACTAAAATGGAAAAATTTTCATTTAATCTCTTTAAAATTTGTAAATTTTAAATTAGTGAATGTAAAATTGCACGTTGGTTGCCCTTAAAAATGATAAAAAATTGATTTAATCATTTAAATATTATAAAAATATAAACTATTAAATTTGTGAAATTGCATTTATATAATCATAAAAATTATAATTTAATTTTGATGCCTAAAAAAATTATATCGCTTCCCCTCGGCACACATTAATACATCATATGCAACTAACATTAAGATGCCATGTTAATGGCTCAACAACCAAATATGAACTCATAAATGTAAAATGGGATGATGGGATATTAAGGGAACATGAGTTCTTACATTGTTCACACTTTCTCACTTTAAATCAAACTTTCACTAAACTAAGAAACCCTAAGTGAGTGGGTGACGAGGATGATAGTGAGAAATGACTCAAATATAATTATTTTGAACTAATATTATAAGAAAAAGAAGAAAAATGGTGAAGGTTTGAAGAGAAATTAGTAAAAATTGGCAAAAGAAGGAAATGAAAGCTTTTCTTTCTCCCAACAATGCTGGTCGGTTGGTTTTAGGAGAAAAATTAGGATTTTCACAATTTAAAATTCAATTAAAGTGGTAAAAATTTCAAAATGTCATAATGTATGGCTAGTTTTTTTTTAATGCTAAAATTCAAAATGTGGTTAGGGTGGTACCATATTTGTAAACATGTTGTCTTTTTAAGTTATGGTTAGATTTGTTTATGGGTTGAGCTATTTGTTTAGGCCCAAAGGCCTATTCGAAATTTGGATGGGTTTTAGTAAAAATATTAGGCCTGAAAAATGGATATGGGCAAAAAAATTAGACCCGTTTAAAATATGGGTCAGACTTAGGCTTGAGCATTCAAGGTCCAAACTCTGTAACATCCAAAACCCGATACCGTCATCGGTTAGGGTCCTGGGGTCTTTCCGATCATCTATCGTAGATTATCTCTCAATATTACTTCTTTTAATCATATTTTAATAAAGTAATACGTTATGCACATCACAAATCATTAATTAAATATCAACACAACTCAATAAAGGCAAAAATGTCATTTCCACGATTTTGAGAGACTTCTTCCGATACCTGTTGGACATGTATCTGTAGTAGTCGAGTCAGTAAGAAATTCAGAAACAGTGCAAATTTCTATTTATACTTGTGATAGTTCTACCGATATAAGTGTAAATTCTACCGATACTAAAAACTCTAGAGGGCTAAGAAGTCTTACCCTGCAACTTTTACTGATACAAGTACTCAAACTACCGATACTACTATGAACATAACTACTGAAACTTCTTAAGGTACTATCGATACAATGCAAGTCAGAAATCAACCTCTTTCCTACCTTGTACTTCTACCGATACATGCAAGAGTTCTATTGGAACAAGTAAGCAGAATTCAAATATTTACACAAGTTCATCAACCAAACTTCATTTCATAAACATATGGTATAAGTAGACCACACAAGTGTTCAAGATCAAGCAAGATATTACATTTTAGTGCTAGATGCCTACTCTCAACATTAAGCAAGCATTCAAATGAGTTCAACATTCAACCAAAGTATTACAAAGTACCAATTAACCCCAAATCAAGCATTTACAAAATAACATCATCCTAGTACATGTCATATAATCAAGTGATGTAAATACTACCGAACTAGCTCTCGGGATAGTGTGATTTCTTCGAGATGATCCGATCTTTAAGTAGCAAAATAGAATCTACAAAACAACAACAAATTCACAGGTAAGCTTTCGTAGGTTAACAAGTTTGTGAGTTTAATAATTTACCGAATAACATGTGTTGTACAATCTGTATATCAATCGAACCAGAACAGAACTGTACTGTAGTGATCTATAACCAGATTTCATTCCCTTTAACCAAAGGTCATTTTCTGTTACTAGTATACGATGCTGCTCACACTAAGCTGACGAGGACTCTCAACAAAAGCAGTACCTCAGCCATCGATATGGTATCTGTACATATAATTGCTCCCTAACGATGTTGCTCAAACTAAGCTGATGAGAATATGCAAATCAAGCATAAATATCAACCATTGTAGGGTCTGTAATCCATTCTTGGATTCATTTCACTTTACAGTGACTCAAGATACTGTAGAGAATCCTTAACAAATGCAGGATCTCAACCATCGGAACCTGTTTCAATTTTTTGCACAAGCCCGGAAAACTCTCCTTTCATTGTTTCCATCTTTCTCGTTTCCAATCATCGTTTCCAATTTGTAACAGTTGTAAAGAAGACAATAATGTGCAATTATAAATAAGAATTTAACGTTACGAACTTACCAGACTAAATTGCAGCTACTGATAGGCTCTAAGAACTATTTTGTTAATTTCCCTTTTTCGTGATTTGTGGCACGATTGTAATCTAAATTAACAAATCATCCAAATTTTTACTTTAAATCACATAATCAAATCATTTAACACAATTTGATTCTTTTTGGGAAAATTATGAAATTACCCTTAACATCTCACTTTTATTCAATTTAGTCCTTAAACACAAAACATGCACAATAACCATTTCTTTCTAAACCTATACTAGCCGAACATCAATGGGTTTACGCTTTTACCCTACAAGCAGCTATTCAATAACCAATACATGAAATTTCACCATTTTAACATTTTAGTCCTTAAACCTTAATTTCATCCAAAATCATTTAACAAAAATATTCAACCCAAACATCAAACATACAAATCCATCAAAATCAGCCAAGAACAAGCTTATTCAACAACGGTAAAGTTTATAACATTTGACATATTAACAAATTAGTTCTTGATTAGCTAGATTAAGTTAATACGGACTCAAAAATATAAAAATTACTGAAAACGGGTAGCAATAGCTTACTCAAATCAAAGTTCAAAGCTTGGAATGAAACCCTAGCTCTCCCCTTTGTTCTTGCCGAAGAAGATGGTGAAATTAAATGAAATTATGCTAATTTCTTCTTTAATTTCACTTTTATACAAATGACAATTTTGTAAATATTTAGACTTTCATAATTAGCTTTATTAATCACTTAATTAACCTTAATTAAATATATTTATAATTAATATAACTCATGTTAATCCACCCACTAAAATACTTTAGGTTAATTTGCTCACTTGGTCCTTCTAATTAACCTATTCAACTTTTGCACCTTTTGCGATTTAATCCTTTTTACTCAATTACTATCTAAACATTAAAATTCTATAACCAAATTTTAATATGATGCTAATGACATCACAATTAATAAAATAAATAAATTTACGACTCAACTGGTCAGAGTTGTGGTCCCAAAACCACTGTTTCTAACACCACTAAAAATCGAGCTGTTATAACTCTCTTTAGGGAAATTTCCTCCCGAAATTTCTTACCAGTAAACAGATTAGGGTACTGTGATCTCATCAAAGCCTTTGTCTCTCATGTTACCTCCTTTAGCCCGTGTCGATTCCATAGGACTTTCACTAGAGGTACTCTTTTATTTCGTAGCTCTTTTAGCTCACGAGCCAAAATTTTGATCGATTCCTCTAAATACGACAGATCCGGCTGTATCTCAACCTCACAAGGTGTAATCACATGAGAAGGATCTGATTTGTACTGTCTCAGCATTGCAACATGAAATACGTTGTGAATCTTCTCAAGTTTCGATGGTAAAGCCAACTTATAAGCTACAGGACCAACCCTCCCGAGGATCTCATACGGCCCCAATAAATTGCGGACTCAACTTGCCCTATCTAGCAAACTGTAACACCTTCTTCCAAGGTGAAACTCTCAAAAAAACTCGATCTCCAACGATAAACTCTATATCCTTCCTTTTTTGATCTACGTAAGACTTTTGTCAATCAGATACTACTTTTAAATAATCACGGATTACCCGAACCTTGTCTTCGATCTCGTATATCAAATTGGTCCCAACCAACTTAGGTTCGCTCAATTCAGACCAATACAATGGTGTTCTGCATTTCCTACCATATAGTACCTCAAACGGTGTCATTTTTATGCTAATCTGATAGTTGTTATTATAAGCAAAATCTACTAATGGTAGGTACTTCTCCCAATTTCCCTCGAACTCGAGTATACAACATCGTAACATATCCTCCAAAATCTGTATCACTCGCTCTGATTGACCATCTGTCTGCGGATGATATACAGTGCTGAAATTCAACCTGGTTCCCAAAGCTTCATGCAGCTTAACCTAGAACCTTAAGGTAAAACGTGGATCCCTGTCGGAGATAATAGATGTTGGCACTCCGTATGGTCGCACAATCTCTGATACATACAACTCAGCCAACTTCTCTAAAGAAAAATCCACTCGAATAGGAATAAAATGAGCTGATTTCATCAATCTGTCCACTGTAACCCAGATCAAATCTTTCTTCTTTGGTGTCACCGGCAATCCTATAACAAAGTCCATAATGAATCGCTCTCATTTCCACTCTAGAATGGTAATAGGCTGCAACAATTAAGACGGTACCTAATGCTCATCTTTTACTTGCTAACACATGAGACATCTAGTCATGAACTCAGAGATTTCTCATTTCATACCTGGCCACCAATTCATCTTCTTCAGGTCTATACATTTTCACACTCCCTAGATGTATAGAATAAGTACTGTTGTGAGCTTTTGTCAAAATGTCTCATCTCAAGTCAAAATCATCAAGTACACACACTCTACCTCGGAAATACAACATACCATCAGCATTAACAGTAAACCCGGTAGTGGTATCATTCTGCATATGTTCTTTCTTAGTTAAAAGCTTTGAATTATCTCTCTGCAACTCTCGAATCCGTTGTAGAAATAACGGTCTCATTTTGAGTTCGATAGTAACAAAACCATCTCTCTCTAGCGATAAATGAGCATTCATTGCCCTCAATGCAAATAACGATTTTCGACTCAAGGCATCATCAATAATGTTAGTCTTTCCCGAATGATAATCAATCACAAGGTCATAATCTTTTAATAATTCTAACCATCGACGTTGTCTCAAGTTCAGCTCTCTCCACGTCATCAAATATTTCAAACTCTTATGGTCGGTAAACACGTGACATATCTCAACATATAGATAGTGATGCCAAATATTTAATGCAAAGACTATGACAGCTAACTCCAAATCATGAGTCGGATAATTCTTTTCATGTGGCATTAATTTTCGGGAGGCATAAACTATCACTTTCCCAACTTGCATCAAAACACATCCCAAACCATTCAAAGACGCGTCGCTGTAAACAAAAAATTCTTTCCCTGACTTAGGTTGTGTCAACACCGGAGCTTCTGTTAACAATTTCTTTAGCTGATCAAAGCTCTGCTGGCACTTGTCTAACCAAATGAACTGGATGTTCTTCTGTAGCAACTTCATCATTGGCATAACTATTATAGAGAAATCTTTCACAAACCGACAGTAATAACCTACTAATCCCAAGAAGCTACGTACCTCCAAAACATTCTTCGAAACCTTCTAATCGAGAATAACTGAAATTTTGCTCGGATCGACTCATATTCTTTCCACGGATACCACATGACCCAGAAAACCAACCTCTCGAAACCAGAACTTGCATTTGGTGAATTTTACGTACAACTGTTTTTCTCGTAAAATCTTCAACACCTTTTTCAGATCATAAGTATGCTCTGACTCTGTCTTGGAATAAATTAGTATATCATCAATAAACACCACTACGAATCTATCTGATTGAGGTTGAAACACTCGATTCATCAAATCCATGAATGTTGCTGGAGCGTTAGTCAACCCGAACGACATTACCAGAAATTCATAATGTCCATACCTTATTCTGAATGCTATTTTCGATACATCACAATATTTCACTCGCATCTGATAATAACCTAATCGAAGATCTATCTTGTGAAATACGGTTGCACCTTTCAAGTAATCAAATAACTCGTCAATACGAGGTAACGGGTATTTATTCTTGATTGTTACCTTATTCATTTGTCGGTAGTCTATACACATTCTCATTGAGCCATCTTTCTTCTTCACAAATAGCATAGGTGCACCCTAGGGCAATACGCTCAGTCGTATAAAACCTCTATCCGACAATTCTTACAACTGAGCCTTTAACTCTTTCAACTCTGTCGATGCCATTCTGTACGGTGGAATCGATATCTGTGTGGTACCAAGTATCAAATCAATGCCGAACTCCACTTCTTGGATAGGCGATAAACCCGGTAACTCTTCCGAAAATTTATCTGTAAACTCATTAATAACTGATACCTTTTTCAACTTTATCCCTAAATCCCGTGTGTCGAGTATGTAAGCCAAAAATGCTTCACAACCTTTACAGACCATTTTCTACGCTGAGATAGTTGAGATCACTCTGGTTTTTCTGTTCAATCTGTCGGACTCAACTGTGAT
The DNA here is from genome assembly GCA_039519145.1 of Kokia cookei. NCBI lineage: Eukaryota > Viridiplantae > Streptophyta > Magnoliopsida > Malvales > Malvaceae > Kokia > Kokia cookei. The sequence continues at coordinate 13,702,113 of CM076900.1, read as the reverse complement.
CAGCTATCGAGCATTTCAAATCAATTTGTCTTCGCTTGCAATTTACCACGCATCATGCTCAGATAACCAATCCATACCCAAAATCACATCGAACACGGTGAAAGGTAATATCATTAGGTCAGTAGGAAATTCATAGCCCTAGACTTTCAATGGGCATTTACGACACAACTGATTAACAATGACACTATGACCTAACGGGTTTGTGACTTGTACATCAAATTCAATCGACTCGACCGATAAATTTTTATCAGTTGCTAATGCAGTACAAATATATGAATGAGTCGACCTTGGATCAATCAAAGCACACACAATATCATTAAAAACATAAAATATTCCGATCACAACATCGGGAACAGTAGCCTCTTCTCTAGATCTGATAGCATATGTCTGTGCAGCTGCTCTAACCTCAGATTTGGTTACATTACCCCTATTATCGACTCAATTTCTGCCTGCACTGCTGCTTTATCCTAGGTGTCTACCTTTCTACGGAGTAATAGGGGGTTTCACACTCTGATCCTCTTTCACTTTTAAAGTCATCGGGCAGTTTCACATGAAATGATATGTACCTCTGCATTGGTAAGAAGCTCCTTTTGTCTTTCGACACTCACCCGCATGGTACCTTCTACAATGCTCGCATGTTGGATTAGGTGCATTATGAATACTATCTACACTGTCTGCAGGACAATTCTAAAATTTAGACTTTGGTGGCCCTGATCTGCTCCTGCTCGAAAATTCAAAAGAGACTGCCCACGAGTTTTATTTTTTGAATTTCTTTGGCGGTGGCATAGAAAAAGTCCTGGTGGGATTCTTCTTGCTGAATTCACGAAACATCTTCTCTCTCTGCCTCTTATTATTGTAAATATCTTCCATCTTTTGAGCTCTATCTGTCAGAACCACAAACAATCATAACTTTGAACTACCTACTATCATATTAATTTCATCATTTAGCCCATCTTCAAAATGGACACACGTAGTTTCATCCGTCGGTACAATCTTTTTAACATATTTGCTAAGATGCACAAACTCTCGTTCATATTCTGCCATTGTCTTGTTTCTCTGTCTTAATTCTAAAAATTCTTTCTTATTTTTGTCGAGGTACCGTTTGCTGGCATATTTCTTTTTGAACTCTGTCTGAAAGAATTCCCAGTTAACTTCGTTCTCGAGAACCACTGCTAAGATCGTTGTCCACCAATTTTCGTTAGTTAGGGTCCCGAGGTCTTTCTGATCATTCTCAATATTAATTATTTTAATCATATTTTAATAAAGTAATACATTATGCATGTCACAAATCATTAATTAAATATCAACACAACTCAATAAGGACAAAAATATTATTTTCACAAATTTTGAAGACTTCTACCGCTACCTATTGAACAAGTATTGGAAGTAGTTAAGTTAGTAAGCAATTCAGAAATAGTGCAGATTTCTACCAACACTTGTGACAGTTCTACCAAAACAAGTCATGCTTCTATCGATACTAAAAACTCCAAAGAGCTAAGAAGTCTTACCCTGCAACTTTTACCGATACAAGTACTCAAACTATCGATACTACTATGAATAGAACTACCGAAACTTCTTATGGTACTACCGATACAATGCAAGTCAGAAATCAACCTCTCTCCTATCCTTTACTTCTACCGATACATGCAAGAGTTCTATCGGAACAAGTAGGTAGAATTCAAATATTTATACAAGTTCATCAACCGAACTTCATTTCATAAACGTATGGTATAAGTAGACCATACAAGTGTTCAAGATCAAACAAGACATTACATTTTAGTGCTAGATGCCTATTGTCAACATTTAGCAAGCATTCAAATGAGTTCAACATTCAACCAAAGTTTTACAAAGTACCAATTAACCCCAAATCAAGCATTTACAAAATAACGTCATCCTAGTACATGCCATATAACCAAGTGATGTAAATACTACCGAACCAGCTCCCGGGATAGTGTGATTTCTTCGAGATTATCCGATCTTCAAGTAGCAAAATAGAATCTACAAAACAACAACAAATTCATAGGTAATCTTTCAAAGCTTAGCAAATTTGTAAAGTTTAATAATTTACCGAATAACATGTGTTGTACAATCTGTAAATCAATCGAACCATAACAAAATTGTACTTCAATGATCTATAACTAGATTTCATCCCTTTTGACCAAAGGTAATTTTCTGTTACCATTATACGATGCGGCTCACACTAAGCTGACGAAGACTCGCAACAAAAGTGGTACCTGAACCATCGATATGGTATCTGTACATATAATTGTTCCCTAACAATGTTACTCACACTAAGCTGACGAGAATATGCAAATTAAGCATAAATCTCAGCCATCGTAGGGCTTGTAATCCATTCTTGGATTCATTTCACTTTACAGTGACTCATGATGCTGTAGAGAATTCGTAACAAATGTAAGATCTCAGCCATCGGACTTGTTTCAATCTTTGGCTCAAGTCCGAAAAACTCTCGTTTCGTTGTTTCCATCTTTCTCGTTTCAATTAATCATTTCCCATTTGAAACAGTTGTAAAGAAGGCAATAATGTGCAATTATAAATAAAAAATTAACATTACGAACTTACTGGACTGAATATAGTTACGGATAGACTCCAAGGACTATTCTGCCAATTTTCCTTTTTTGCGATTCGTGGCACGATCGTAATCTAAATAAAAAATCATCCAAAATTTTACATTGAATCACATAATCAAATCATTTAACACAATTTGATCCTTTTTGGGAAAATTCCAAAAATTACCCCCTAACATCTCACATTTATTCAATTTAGTCCTTAAACACAAAACATGCAAAATAATCATTTCTTTCTAAACCTATACCAGCCGAAAATCAATGGGTTCATGCTTTTACCATCAAAAGCTTCCAAGAACAAGATTATTTAAAAATGGTAAATTTTATAACATTTGACAGATTCACAAATTAGTCCTTCAGTTAGCTAGATTAAGTTGATACAGACTCAAAAACATAAAAATTACTAAAAACGGGTAGCAATAGCTTACTCAAATCAAAGTTCAAAGCTTGGAATGAAACCCTAACTCTTCCCCTTGTTCTTGCCGAAGAAGATGGTGAAAATAAAAGAAATTATGCTAATTTCTTCTTTAATTTCACTTTTATACGTAATGGTAATTTTGTAAATATTTAGACTTTCATAATTAGCTTTATTAATCACTTAATTAACCTTAATTAAACATATTTATATTAATATAACTCGTGTTAATCCACACACTAAAATAATTTAGGTTAATTTGTTCACTTGGTCCTTCTAATTAACCGATTCAACTTTTGCACATTTTGCGATTTAATTCTTTTTTACTCAATTCAGTATCTAAATATTAAAATTCCATAACCAAATTTTAATACGATTCTAATGACATAATAATTAGTAAAATAAATAAATTTGCAACTCAACTTGTGAGAATTGTGGTCCTAAAACCATTATTTTCGACACCACTGAAAATCGGGCTGTTACAAACCCGGCTCGACCCGACCTGTTTTAAGTTTATAATATTTTATAATATATTATTTTTATATATAATGTAATTTAAAACACATTAAAAAAATAAATTTATTCTAAATATATATTACTACTCTAATGTAAACATTAAAAAAAAATTAAGATGACTATATAAAAAATTTCAATAAATAAAAAAATTATAAAATTATTAAATGTTAAAATAAAACAATATAAAAATATTTTTAAAAAAATTTAAAACTAACATTGGTGAGCCTAAAATGGGCTTGGGTTAGTCTTTTACACATATGAGCGGATTTGGATAAAATTTTAGACTCAAATTTCGGGCTGAGCCAAACTTGGGCAAACATAAAATATGTTAATATCATGCTTAAGCCCAGCCCATGAACACCTCTAATCATGGTTGATGGTTTGAGTTGTAGGCATCCAAGTACCTCCATTATTATTCACATGCCCAATACTGACATCTTTACCGAGTCTTGAAAGAATCTCCGTGAATCGTGCATGATTCTCCACTACAATTGGAGACAAAACTCAGACTTCGTATATTCCTCTGAAAGAGTTAATCTGCTCTCGACAAAAACATTTTAGTCATTTTTTTAATATATCAAACCTTTTTCATCGAGTTCTTAAAAAGGATATTATGAAAATTTTAATTTTTTTAACAAAATAAACAACCATTTACACAATATTTTGGTAATTGACAAAAAGGGAAAGAATGTTTAAAATTCTATCTTTTGGTACAAATGTCTCGGCCTAAAGATAGAAAAAGGGTTGCAAAGGGTGAGATTTAAAGACATACTAGCATTACCTTTCAAGGATACCTACACAAATCAAGTAAGCTAAACTCTAAGTTCTAAGTATGAAACTCTCGAATCTGTTAAGCTTTTCTCATTATGATGAAGCTGGATATGAAGAGCGCAGATTACTAGGTATGCAGGGAGAATTCATCCATACTCTAGCATGCAATTTGAGCACCTCCTTAGCTTTCTCTTTAGTCCTGTGTCCACATTCCACTTGAAGCACCAAGCACAATTTAGCCACAATCCCTAACTGCAGCATCTCTTGAAGCACATTAGAAGTGGCACAGAACTTGGAAATAGACAATAGAATTCTCACTGCCCTTTGGTTCGCAACATGAGAAACCCTAAGAATCTTCTTTGAAACAACAGCAAGCCCTGCTCCATGATTTAGCAGCTCGGATCGGCCTTCGGCACAGCAGCAAACTTCATCGAGCACTATTAGTATTGTTTCACAAGCCCTTTTCTGTGATGAATCAAGAAGCAATTCAATCAAGACAGGTACAGCGCCTGCTTCAGCTACCTTGACCTTGTTTCTACCCCATGGAGTTACACTTACTAGCAACTGTAGTGTAGCTTTTGAGGCCTGCTGAGAAATTCTATCACGTAACACTCGAACTAATTCGACGAATAATTCGTGTCTCAAGCTGATGAGTTGCATTGGACCAGCTATATTCAGCATTGATTTCAACAACAATACCGCATAAGCACGAGATTTGCAGGTTCCACGTTGCATTACTCTCGTTAAGGACACTACGATATCACCATTTTTGCGCATAAGATTCTTGAGAGCAGTTTCTGAGAGTTGGAGATTGTACAGAATGTTTAGAGCCTCATTAGTTGGTCTTATTGGCTCGAATTCATTATATAACGATCCGTCAACAGCTATAGGGTCGTAATTGCTCACAATTGAAGCCAAGAACTCGACTGCGCCCGAAGATTCCATGCACCTCTTGTTTGTAGCATTCTCGGACGCGATTGATTGTAGCCGCCTCAGACACTTTATCTGGTGCAAGGGTGACTTCGCGGCATCATTGAGGAGTTCGGTGATCTGAGCTTTGCTGATGGGCGGCTTTGGCGTTGGGATTCTTTCAATTCCATGGCAAGCATTTAACATGCACCATGATTGAATCAATCTTCTCAGAGTATGATTCGGGGTAAGTTCACAATCTGCAATAACTTGCTTCGTAACGGGACATGCAGTGTTCTTCCCTGAAAACAGCCACTTCTCAATGCTTTCCCTGTCGTATGTGATCCCAGTTGGAACTGTAACAGGATCCTTCATAATCTCCAGAGAAATTGGGCAGATGAAAAATGGAGGAACATCAATTTCTTCCATTTTCAAAGCAACTCACACAGACAAGGAAGTGAAAAGGTATCTTAAGTTTGATTAACAAAGGTTAAGTTGTGAATTTGTTTGAATTTTGAAGAGGATTTCGAGGATGACAAACTGAGAATCTTTATCTCTATATTAATACTTGGGGGGATATTCAAACCCTGAGAAAGTCAAAACAACAGCAAGGCTGACTTTTCCAAGCAATTGAAAGGCTCAAGGATGACAACTTTAACTACTACAGCTAAAGCTGTAAGTGAAAATTTGCCTGGTCCAGATTAGCTAAAACCTTTTATGACTATAATTCTAGCATATGCTTCAAGAGAATGGATGGTATGAAATTCACGTTATCCCTCTCCTTTGATTTTCAGCTTTTTTATTCTTAAAAAAATTCAAATTCAACTAAAAATACTAAAAATTAGGAAAAAAAAAATTTGATTTGTCATTCTCCCATTAGAAAATAATAAGGATGACGTGAAATTACATACTAGATAGCAAATGGTGCTAATCCTAACTCATTTTAAAATTTGTCTAATTCTAAATTTCATCCCTTTACTTTATTAAAATTGAAAATTTAATTCTTCTAATTTGATTTGTTACTATTTGGTCCTCCTACTTCATGAAAATTGAAAACTTAATTCAGTTTAAACATATAAATTATTGAACGGTTGGTTTTTGCTAATTTTTTGCATATAAATTATTAAATTATTGATTTTCTTTTCTTTCTTTTTGAAATATTGAATAGTTGATTTCAAGTCAATGATTTAACAAGGTTTAATAGTGTTGAACAATTAAACCAACTTCTTTCTCATAAAGGATAAGGACCAAATTCTAATAAGTTAAAGTACAAAAATAGGAGCGAAACCATAAAATTTTTTAGGGGCCGAAATTAAATTGTATATTTTTACGATAGTAAATATGTAATTTTACTATTTTAATAATCTATATCTTTATAATTTTTAAATGATTAAATCAAATTTTTATCATTTTGGGACTAAAATATAATTTTATCATTAAAAATTTTAAAAATTAAAGGACCTAAATAAAAATTTTCTATTTTAAGGGGTGGGTACCTACCACCCCGGGTTCGCCACCGTACAAAGACTATTTTTTATAAAGTACAAGTTAAAACAGAAGTCATAACAAAAAGTAATAGAAATTTTGATTAAATCGAAAATTAAAGTTAGTTTAATTGGATTGTTTGTGTAAATGTTTTAGTTTAACTAGCGATAAAATATTTTAGAATTTTGATTAATTCCAGTTTAATTTAATTATTTATTGATTGTAATTTATTATTTAAATAACCGAAAAATTATTTGTGGATCAACAACCTCGTGCTATTTTACTTGTACCCAGAAACGGAAAACGCCGTCAATGGCCGACAAATTGAAACGGTGAAGGCTAATTTGGCTGCGACAGCAACACTCGTTGGCTCTTTTACTTTGGCTTCGGTTGTCCACCTCTTTTGACCCTCCATTTTTTATAAAACAAAATTTCATATTATTTTATTTCTTGGCAGATTTTTCTTTTCTTTCTCCTCCTTTTTTTTTTTTTGGCGCTAATTGAAGATGAGAATATAAAATTGATCTCTTCTTCTTTAAATTAAGGTTTAATGACAAATTTGATCACTAACAGATTTACGGTGAACTTAAATGAACAGTACAATTATTTGAGATTAATGTAAAAACAACGGTGACGATGATATTGAATACTGTAAGAATATTGTAACGTGAAACAAAAAGTAAGATAAACACACGTGTAACAATACTATGACGTGAAACAACGGTGGCGATAACGGTGAAATATTTTTAATAAGATGTAATTTATTATTTAGATAACCCAATAAGATAATTACATGTGGACAATAATAAAATAAATAATTAATATATTAAATTAAAAAAACTCTTAATCTACAAAAAAATAAACGTAATTATCTAAAACAATTAACTATGTAGAAAAACTTCTCAATAATCAAATGTATGAAAAATTGAAACCTTTTGAAAGAAAAGAATTATTGAAACCTTTTGAAAGAAAAGAAATATTGAAACTTTAAATTTATTTATTAAATCTATTAGAAAAAGCAGTTTGAAAAATTAATCAAAAGTTGATGGCCAAAAAAGATTTAAAATACAATTAAGGTCATTTTGACAAAATATGCAAAAGTTAGTGGTCATATTTATCATTAAGCCTAAAATTAATAATAAGGGTAAACTATCAAAATAATCACTTTTATTTGTCTTAAATTACATTTTAGTCACTTATGTTTGAAATATTACGTTTTAATCACTTGCGTTATGAATTTGTTACGACAGTCCGACGTAGCAGTTAAAATGAGTTTTAAATGTCAACGTGAATGTCCAACTTGGTAGAGAAAAGTTAAAATCTTTTTTACAAAAATAAAATACAAAATTTTACCCTAAAACTTAAATTTCTCCAATTTAAAAAGAAGCAACAATTGGATTTTTTTTTTGTTATCATCAGAGAGAAGAACAGAATGATAGAGAACAAAAAAAATCAAATGTTGCTTCTTTTTAAATTGGAGAAAATTGGATCTTAGGATAAATTTTTGTGTTCTATTTTCATAAAAAATTTAACTTTTCTCATTCCAGCTGGACATCCACGATGATATTTAAAACACATTTTAACTATCACGTCGAATTGCCATTTGGGAGGTAACAGATATTAATGACAGAGTGACCATTTTGTAATAAAATAATAAAAAAGTAACTAAAATATAATATTTCAAATATAAGTAACTAAAATGTAACTTGAAATAAACCAAAGTGACTATCTTAATAGTTTAGCCTAATAATAATTGAAATTTGGAATGTCAGAAGCATGTGTAAAAGAAATTATCGGAACGAATAATCAACCAAAGAATATTATTCTAACGTATTTGATTAAATTATTATCATTCAATAACTAGGTTTCAGTTCAAGCGTAAAATTAAAAAAATATTATTTTTACCAAGTAAAAAATATTACTTTTATAGTATTTTTATATTTTTATATTTGGATAAATTTAGAAAAATATCTAAACATGATAATTATGAAATTTAAATCTAAAATATCCGATCTTTAATATCTTAACTTTATCATTTTAATAAAAAATATATTTAATTTTAATATTAATTTTTTTTAAAAATTCACACCCTTTCGTATCTCTTTGTACGATTAATATTTTAATAGTTCAACTGTTGAATTTATCGATATAATTATGTTTGTCATACATGTAAATTTTCAAACTGATCTGATATCTCTATCATATTGATCTAAAATATTATATATACTTATTAAATGTTTAAAAAAAATTAATTTACTTTAATTTTGGCATGCGTGATGTATATGAATGAAATATATAACGTGACAGTTGGGTTATTAAAATATTAATTGTACAAAGAGATACAAAATGGTGATCGAATATTAACTCGATTGGCATTGACATTATTATCGACATTTATCCTCCTATTCAAATGTTGGAGAGAAATTATGCCCTAAGCATTGTATCAGAAAAAGAAAAAGAGATGCTAAGTAATGCTTCCACCGATGTAAGTAAACTCCTCACCTATTATATTTCACTTATATCATGAATGTGTTAAAATTTAATTATTATTCAAAATTTATTTATATGTTGAAGCTTATAATTGTTGCGATAGTTTTTCTTTCTTTGAAATTCTTTTTTGCCTTGATTAGGTTCCAAATTTGTAGAATAGGTAAAAGTTAATCAGGTTACTAATTTTGGGTCAATAAGAGCAATTCTTTGGTTATTAACTAATAATGTTGACTTTAAAAAGAAAAACCTAATAATGTTGACAGATTAAAACTTCTAGAATAAAGAAGACAATAACTGAATCAACTTTACAATTGCAATAATTAAAGTTTATTCAACGCACAGGTAATGGTAAAGTTATAATCTAATCTAACAATTTGGAAGTTATTAAAATTATTTAAGAAAGTGTTTTCATCACGTCAAACTCAACTTTGATTAGACGAATTCAAAATATCTTAGCACAAGAAAGACAATGGCTCTTATGTTATATACTTGAAGAATAAAATTAAGTTACGAATTGCTTAACCAAATTAATTTTGATCAGAAAAGAAGAATGGCAAATTTTTTATCTCCCTCTTACAATAGTATTATATCTCGTAGAAACAGATAAGGCAAATGGTGTTTTTAGAAAAAAAAAAATTATTCATCTTCACCGTTTATTTAATGTTTTTTTGAAAATAACTGAAAATTGGATGTACCAATTTCACTTACGATAATAGGAAAGGTTAGGAATGATGGAAATTTAACAAGTCCAACCCCAACCCTGCAAAAATCCCTTAAGCAAGCTCAATGATACGCCACAATCACAACCATCGACAAACTAAGTCGAATTAGTTCAAAGCAATAGCAAAGTTTCTGGATTGAAGGAGTGAGCTATATGCGCTTCGAGTACTGTCCTTAAATTTCATACTCCCAATATGTTGTTTCTTTGCTGTATCGATATAATTGCTTAATGAAAAAATATAAAAATTATCATATTATTTTTAAATTAATAAAAAAATTTAAACTGTTGTGAGATGACCATTTATGTAACAAAAACATTTGACGAACTCCCCAAGAATGACGAATTCTTTGAGAGTGACAAACTCACAAGCACAAGGCGAATATATATGGAAGCTTGAATATGGCAAACTCTCCATGTTTGACGAAGTCTTAGAAATCGGCGAGCTCATTTATTTGGCAAACTAGAATTCGAACTTGGGTCACAAAAAAGATGCGAGTTGTCTAAAGCTAACCATGAAACTGTAAAGCAACTGGATTTGAAGAACTTACGTGCAAGTTATGTTTTCAGATTATGCTTCCTAGTTTTTTTTTTTTTTAAGATTTAGTATTTATTAGCATAATATTTTGATATTTATTAGTATAAAATCTTTGTTATTTCTTTCCTTAATTAGGAGTTTTTCTTGTTATAAATACCTTTGTTTCATTGTTCAAAAGTGAAGTGGAAATATATAAAACTTTAGCAAACAATTTTGTTGCTAAATTTCTTGTTTGTTCTCTGCAATTCTTTTTTCCTTAGTATTAGAGCTACCTTCTTAAAGGTCATTGTTGTTCTTTCTATGCTATACATGACCTTCGCTAGTTTTTTACCACCTTCACCATTCATTTTCAATAGTGAAAATTACCATATATGGGTTGTCAAGATGAAGACTTACCTTGTGGGAGGTTGTGAATATTGCTGTCGAGTTCACACCATTAATGGACAACGCTATAATCGCACAAATCAAGCACCACAGTGATGAGCAAGCTAAAACATATATGGAGATGTCCTGTATACAGAATGACATCTCAAATGTTATATTCACATGTATTATGGCCTGCGAGACCCCAAAAGAAGTTTGAGATAAGCTAAAGGTGAAGTTTCAAGATTCAAATAAGATCAAACAACAACAATTCATTAATCTCAGAAGAGATTTTGAGAATTTGAAGATGAAAGAGGTTGAAACAGTGAGGCAGTACGCAAACATGATTATGGCAAAGTTAATAACATTAGGTTACTTGGGAAAGAGTTCACATATAGTAGGGTCGTTGAGAAGGTCATAACAACTCTTCTTGAGAGGTATGAATCTAAGATTTCCTCACTTGAAGACTTAAGGGACCTCTCGGCTATATCTCTTTCTGAATTGATAAATGCCCTATATGCTAAAGAGCAAAGAAGAGCATCAAGGCGAGAGGAGCATGCAAAAGAAGCACTGCGATCCCTAAGCATTGATGGTGTGAACCCCTATAAAGATAAGGGTAAGAAAGGTAAGAGAAAGAAGAATGAAAGGGTGAAGCAAGATGGTGGAAAGAAGAAATATTTACCATGTTCACACTGTAAGAAAAACACTCACCCTAAAAAAATTGTTAGTTTAGACCAAATATAAAGTGCAGATCATGCAAGTAGTTAGACCACATGGAGAAGGTATGCAAAAACAAAGGGCGAACTCCCCAACAAAATGTGCACACTTAGGCAATTAAGGGAGATCATATTCAAGAGGAGCAAGTTTCGCCACCACATGTTCTGCATAAAAAAATAGAGTCGCGAAAGGTTAGTTGATCGATAGCATATAACCTTAGATGAAAGCATCTTCAAGAAGAATGAGAGAAGATGCGATCTTAAGGTGACGATTGGTAATGACAAACTCTTAGAAGCTAAGGGAAAAGGCGAAGTGGTGATCAGTTCGCTATTAGGTACTAAAGTGATTTCAGATGTTCTTTTAGTACCTGCGATAGATAAGAATCTCCTTAGCATTAGTCAATTGCTTGAGAAAAACTACAATATTGTCCTTTAGAATTACATCTTTATTATATTTGACTCATTAGGATCGGACGTTGTAATAGTCTCGATGAATAATAGAAGTTTTGTGTTAGACTGGAATCTGGTGAACCCTAAAAACCTATTCTAGTCTATTGATGATACGAACCTTTGGCACAAAAGACTAGGGCATGCGAAATATAAGTCCCTTAGTCGAATGTTCGAGGCAGGTTTGGTTGAAGAAATAATAAATAAAAACATTAAGTAGCATAGAGGCATCTACGATGTATGCCAATTTGGGAAACATGCGAGGTTAGCATTCCCAACGAACTAGGCTTGGGGAGCTTATGAAATGTTATAGTTGGTTCACTCTTATGTGTGTGGACCCATTAAAACATCCTCATTAAATGGGTGTAGATATTTTATCTTGTTCATTGATGATTGTACCAGGTATTGTTGGGTTTATTTTTTGAAACAAAAATATGATGTTGCTGAAGTGTTTTGGAAGTTTGAAGTAAAAGTTAAGAACTAGACCGATTGCAAGTTGAAGAAGGTCGTGTCTGATAATGGAGCTGAGATCCGTCACCAGCTCACCAAAATTTACACTCCACAGCAAAATGGAGTGTGCGAGAGGAAGAACAAAAGAATAATGGACATGGTGAGATGTTTGCTATTCGAAAGCAAGTTACCAAAGGAGTTTTGGGCTGAGACAGCCAACATATCAATCTAGTTGCTAAACAGACTACCAACCAAAGCTACGAAGAGGGGGTTGTGATATGTCAAAGGAATAATCAATTTTGGTATATGGTTTGCAAAGGCGAACCCCTTGAAGCTTGTTGGGTACACCGACAGTGATTGTGCTAGATCGGTGGATGATATGCGTAGTACCTCCAGATATTTCTTTTCCTTTGGATCTACTGTACTCTTTTGGAGTTTGAAGAAGCAATCGACGATTGCTCAATCCACAGCTAAAGCAGAGTATATAGCTGTAGCAACAAGAGTTAACCAAGCAATTTGGTTGAGAAAACTATTATCTAACTTGAACATTGTGCAGGATGAAGTAACCAAAATTCTTTGAGACAACCAGTCCGCTATAGCAATTACGAAGAACCTAATCTTTCATGGAATGACGAAGCATTTCAAGATCAAGTACTATTTTGAGAGAGAAGTTGAACAGAGCAAAGAAGTAACTCTGGTTCACTGCAGTACTGAAAATAAACTTGCAAATATTCTGACCAAACCACTCGAAAAGTCAAGGTTTGAGAAGTTGAGAAAGAAATTGTTGTTCTCAACATGAAGGCCAAGGAGGAGTGTTGCGAGATGACCATTCATGCAACAAGAACACTTGACGAATTCTCCAAGACTGGAGATCTCTTTGAGACTGGCAAACAGATACATATGGAAGACTGAACATGGCGAACTTTCCATGTTTGTCGAACTCTTAGAAATTGGCAAACCCTCTAAGATTGGTGAACTAACAGTAAGTGGCGAGCTCATTACTTTGGCGAACTAGAATGCGAATTGGGGTTGCAAAAAAGATGCGAGCTATCTAAAGGTAAACCATGAAACTATGAAGCAACTGGATTTGAAAAACTTGCGTGCAAGTTATGTTTTCAAATTATGCTTCCTGAATTTTTTTTGAAGATTTAATATTTATTAACATAATATATTAGAGATTTGTTAGTATAAAATCTTTGTTATTTCATTTCATAATTAGGAGTTTTTTTTTGTTTGTTATAAATACATCTTTCATTATTCAAAAGTGAAGTGCAAATATATAAAACTTTAGTAGACAATTTTGTTGTTAATTTTCTCATTTCTTCTATACAGTTCTTTCTTCCTTAGTATCGAAATTCCAACAATCTTGTGCTAGGCGCAAGAACATATTAGCTTAAGTATAAAAAACGCTTGGAAGATAATTTTAAAAAATTAATTGAACCCTTCATTAAAAATTAGAATCAATTGAGCCATTAATTAAAAGTTAACAATCAATTGAACCCTCAAATATAATTTTCTACCAAAGCCCCTAACGGACTATTAAATGATGAAGTGGTCGGTGATGTGACGGCTAACGTGATATTTGGCATGAAAAGTGCTAACATAAAGGGCTTAATTAATCTTTAATTATTTTACAATGACTTAATAGATCTTTTATTTTTGAAGGGCTTAATTTGATTTTAATTATTTAAGTCTAGAAATTATTTTTAAATATATAATATTAATTGAATAAAATATTTTTTAATATTTTTATTTCATTTGGTTTTCAAATTAAATAAATATTTTAATGCATTAGTTAAGTTTTAGTTAAAAGTTAATATTTTAATATTTTTAAATATATAATTTTATATATCCAATCAAAGTAAAAAAAGAAAACTAAAATTTAAATAGAATAGAAATATTAATAACTTTCAACTATAAATTTTTAAAAGAACTTAAATGATATATATAAGTTTAATAAAAATAAGTATAATAGAAAACGAATAAAAAGAAAATTAACTATGACTAATGATTTTGATTGAGGAGTGTTGATACGAGGGAAGTTGATGATAATTAAATGAAGTATTATGTTGAGTAGTGTGTACAGGGAAAAAATAAGTAATTGTTTTTTATTAATTTTTTAAAAAAAATTAGAAATTATTAAAATATTACAAAAATGGAAATTATAAAAAATATATAAGTTATTAAAATTATTAAATATTATAAAAATCTAAAAGTTATGGCTTTTTTTTATTATATAAAATTTCAATATTTTTTATTTTTATTTTTGTAATTTTTAGATAATACCTGAAAATTAACCAAGACCTCGTAAAATAATTAAAAATTAATAAAATTCTCTACATAAACATTTTTCCACATCAAATGCCACATTAGTCGCCAGATCATCATTTTTCCACGATAGCTACCTCATCACTAGTCATGTCACTTGCCACATCAACTCTTAACGGTCTATTAAGGGTGTAACACTTTAAGCCTAAGCTCAACTTGAAAGTCCAATCAAATTTAGAGTGTCACAATGATTGTTGAAGCGACCCATTCGATCAATCATTTAATTATACATAGAAAAAAATGAAAATAAAAAGTATAAACAATAATAAATAATTTAACACAATCATGCTTAAAAATAAATTAAAATCATTAAACACAAATTTCTAAAAAATAATCAAGAACTCGTAAAATAATTAAAAATTAATAAAATCCTCCACATAAACATTTTTCCAAGTCAAATGCCACATGAGTTGCCACATCATCATTTTTCCACGCTAGCTACCACATCACCCTCCATGTCACTTGCCACGCCAACTCTTAACGGTCTATCAAGTGTGTAACACCCTAAGCCTAAGCTCAACCCGAAAGTCCGGTAAAATCTAGAGTGCCATAGTGATTGTCGGAATGACCCGCTCGATCAATCATTCAATTATACATAGAAAATTGAAAACAAAAAATTTAAACATGCAAATAATAAATCATTTAACACAATCATGCTTAAAAATAAGTTAAAATAATTAAACACAAATTTCAAAAAATTAATTAAGACCTCATAAAATAATTAAAAATGAATAAAATTTTCCACATAAATATTTTTCCACGTCAAATGCCACATTAATCACCATATTATCATTTTTCCATGCTAGCTACCACATCACCTGCCATGTCAGCTCTTAACGGTCTATTAGGGGTGTAATACCCTAAGCCTAAGCCCGACTCGAAAGTCCAGTTAAATATAGAGTGTCGTAGTGATTGTCGGAGTGACTTGCTCAATCAATCATTCAATTATACATAGAAAAATAACCAAACAATTATAGAAAAATAACCAAACAATTAACACAATTTGATCAAATAACCAAACAATTAACTGATATAAAAGCAATCAACTAATCCAATGAACTTAAGTACATGCCAAGGTTAAATTAAGTGAAAACTTCCTTACAAAACATGGATTGCGGAGATTTTTTAGTAATGTTGCTCGAACACAAACTCGTGAACTATCTGTTATCGGCACACTGAATCAAAACCTCGAACACTGATCTTTTTACAATTCAATGGTGATCCTAGAATCCTAACTTTATCAGATACTAAAATTAATTGAAAAATAATTAAAAATCGCATTTAAACAATTTAAGCTTTAGCAAAAATAAACCCATAAAACAGTTTTAGTAACATTGTTAACAATCTATCGAATCATTTTGAATAAAGTAAGCAAAATCCTTAAAACATTTCAATAAAAATATAGAAATAACTATTGAACGATTTTCCACAATTCGTCGATATAATTCACATTTGTTTTTCATAGCAAATAACAATTTACTAGTTTTCATAACTCATAAATAAAAATTCTCATTTTAAAATTAGCTCAAGTAAACAAGGTAGGAAGTAGATTGGGATACACAACTATCCAACCATCACACCAAACTATCAATGAAGAAGGCACAAGGTATTTTTTTATAACAACAACGATACTTTATTGCATGCGTTGCACAACTTAGCCAACATCACACAAAATGTGTAAAGTGCAATGATAATAATACTTCCAAAAATTAGCCGAATTGACCGACCCTAGACCAAATACTTATATATTATGATATTATTTATTAAGTTAGGTTAATTCGGTTAACCGATCGATTTCACACTAAATTAACCGTTGACCAAATATCCAAAACGTTATTAACTGATCCTCAACCGAA
Source organism: Kokia cookei (assembly GCA_039519145.1). Lineage (NCBI taxonomy): Eukaryota > Viridiplantae > Streptophyta > Magnoliopsida > Malvales > Malvaceae > Kokia > Kokia cookei. The sequence goes on along the minus strand of CM076900.1, from coordinate 13,685,526 downwards.
TTAATTAGATTAACTGACAAATTAACTAAATTCGATCGATTAACTAAATTAATTCAATTTTATCCAAAATTTGCACACCTCTACTTTCAACGATCCACTTACCTCTGTTGCTTCAATGTAGAAAAAAAACATACGAACTTATTAAAATTAAATCTAAGTTATCAACTCCACGTCAATTTATCTAATTTTAATCTTAAACAATTTTTAATTATTTCAAGTCAAATTAATTTCTAATTTAATCTTATAAGCACATCTAATCAAACTAAAACTAATCATATAATATTGTGTCGCTCTATTTCTTTTTTTTGTTCTTGATTAGCCGACGGCGACATCAGCTTTAATGTTGGTCGTCGACTGTTGGTATTCCTTCCTCTTAATTTTTTATATTCATTTCTTATTTTCTTTTATATTTTGGTTTTCTTCTAGTTTTTATCTACCATGTGGCATGCTTTTCTCTGCCTTGTGGCACGCTTCTGCCTTATGACACGTTTTCGTCTACCTTTGTGGTAGTTTTGCGTTCATGGATAGTTTTCTCACAACGCTCAACACTAATTTGCGAATACCGGTGGTCTTTCAGTAGTTTGATCCCCTTTTGTTGTTCGTTTGTCGATGCAATCAAATCTATTTTTCGAAGCAGCTTGAAAGATTGTTGGTTTCGCTCACCACTCCTACTTTGATCCTTAAGCGTGTAGGTGGATTGAGACAAGGAGTTTTGTTTTCTGCTTCCTTTCTCTAGTGTTTTATCTCATCCCTGTCGTTACAGTTCACTGGATGTGTTTTGCTGGTGTGATGTTTTGTTTTCTAGTTTTTTTAGTTTCTCTTTGTTTTGTTATTTTTCTACTACATTTTAATTTCATTTGAAATATTTCTTTATTTTAATTTCTAATAAATTCAGCCAGCATATTATTCAAAAAAACTAATCATATAATATTTTAAAGTAAATAATTTAATAAACCATGTTATAACTTAAATCTAAAATGTTCAATTAATATTGGTAGGCTTCTAGCTAATGTTCGGCATGCTTGAACTTTTTTCAGAGTGTCAGTCCTAAGAATAGTGGGGTCATATCGTGAACAGTGATATTATGTATATATACCCGAATGTTATCATTAATGAGATACGAGATAAAATTACTCGACAACGTACTAATCTCAATGTGATTTCTATCAAGTTATGTAAAAATTAATTATTAACAATTTAGCGATATGATTAATCTAAACAGTCATCCAATAAATCAAACTTTAATCGGAGCTTTCAATCAATCCGAAATATAAATCAACCTTAAATCTAGTTACTATAACATTAAACAAGCGCGACAACAAAACAAATCTTAATAGTCACTTACACCAATAATATCAAAGATAACAGTTAAGGGCAGTTGTGAAGCAGTTAGATTCAGGTTTTTTGTTGTTAATAGTTTAGTAGTTGAGTTGTTAAACTAACAACTTAGGAAGAAAGGTTATAAATATGTGTATTAGTTGATAAGGAAAGTTAGATTTACAATTTACATTTTCATAGAAATAAACAAATCAATTCAATTTCTAGTTCTAAGAGCTTTATGTTTCTTTAGTTTTTTACCTTTGTCAAATATGCTATTAGTATCTTTTCATGGTATCATTCACTTGAGATCCTAGGGTATCTTGCTCCACTACAATAATGGTAAACTTAGCAGAGTTTACGACTGGTCCCATTGCACCTGGTGCTCCCGCTGTTTCGAGTGGTCCTCAGTCAGTGTCGTTGGCTGCTAATACAACAACTCAGACCGGTGGTGATTCTGGAAGGTATAGGCTTATTCAGAGTTTTTCGAGACATGATACAATCAAATTGGATGAGAGCAACTTCATCCAATGGTAGCAACATGTGAAATTAATAGTTGAAGGTTATGAACTTACTGGATTTGTAGATGGAATGTTGGCTAGTCTACTGAGATTCATTTCAGATCGTGAAGGTAATTTGATTTGTAATTCGGATCATTCTTTCTTTCAACAACAAGATAAGTTATTGGCTTCATGGTTGCTGTCCACAATCAGTAGTCATCTATTGGCGTGTTCCACTGGAGTTCAATCCTCGTGTGACGTATGGAGCACTGCAAATCGTTTATTTACTGTGATCACTGGATCAAAGTTGTCAAGAGTCAAACATGATCTTCATTCGATCAAGAAAGGTACACTTTCGATAAAGAGTATGTAGTTAAAATTCAAAATACATGTACTTTGATTGAAGCTTCAGGTCATCAAATATCTAAATCTGAGAAAGTGGTGGTTGTTCTTACGGGACTAGTTTGATGCCGTGATTGCATATGCGTCGTTCTCGTCCAAACCTCTTACAATGAGCAAACTTGTTGATATGCTGTTAGAGTATGAAGGCAGACATCAACGAATGGTTCACGAGCATCCATTCCAAGCGAATCAGGTGGGATCTCTGTACTAGATCTGGAGTTTTCAGAGACATCGGTGGCAGCGAGAGGTGGTCGTGCCTCCTTTAGTAGTCAAGGATGATTTGCGAGGGGTTAAACACAATGTCAGATTTGTGGTCGTTTGGGGCACCTTGCACAATAGTGCTATTACCATTATGATCGTGAATCTTCGACATCGACGTCCACCTCTCGGGTCATCTCTTAATAGCTATCATATGGTGATTCTTTGTCTAGACAGGGAATGATGGCTTGTGCGCCATACAGTGGTGTGTGAAGGTCGTCGCATGCAGATTTGATTGCTGCTTGATATGGTCCAATCTCACCAGGGTCATCGTAAGGCTAGGCTCCGTTCGCATGCAGATTTGATTGCTGCTTGATATGGTCCAATCTCACCAGGGTCATCGTAAGGCTAGGCTCCGTCCGAATGGGTGCCTATTGGTGATTTGACGCCTCATGTCTCACATTTAAGAACTGGTGTTAACAAGAATGTAACACCCAAAAACCCAAAACCATCTCCGATCTAAGATCTCAAGGTTTACTGAACTTTTCGAGTCTTTTTTTTACATACAATTCAATCACAACTTTTACAATTATAATTTGTATCTCAGAATACTAACTACATTTAATTTTTACACATTCATTTACAACCTTTCAATCAATAAATAATCAAATTCAATCACTTGAGAACTTAAGAATCACGTACAAATATTTTCCATCAGGGATCACATGGTCCTGTATCCCAAACACACAGTTCTTACCATTAGCTAACCAAACTATAACCAAACATACTTATCATTACATCGCAGAAGGAATCAATATTCATTTCACAAATCATGACATCCATTTTTCATGTCTGTAATACCCGAAACCCGAAAACCATCGCCAATTAGGGTCCTGGTGTCTTTCTATTCATTTATCACTGTTCATCTTTTAATATCATGTCATACATAATCATTTAAATATAATTATAACTAAACAAGGGCAAAAATGTCATTTCCATAATTTTTGGATACTTCTACCGGTACTTGTTGGACAAGTATCGGTAGTTGTCAAGTCAATAAACAGTTCAAGAATAGTGTAGACTTCCACCAATACTTGAGACAATACTACCGATATAAGTATGACTTCTACCGAAACATGTCATGCTTCTAACTATACTAAAAACTCCAGAGAGCTAAGAAGTTTTACCCTACAACTTCTACCAATACAAGTATTTAGACTATCTATACTACTATGAACAGAACTTTCGATACTTCGTATGTTACCTATCGATACAATGTAAGTTAATAACCAACTTCTCCTCTACTCTGTACTTCTACCGATACATGCAAGAATTCTACCGAAACAAGTATACATAATTCGATTATTCACACAAGTCCTCAAGTTTATCAACCATCATTCAACATAAGATTCTTATTCAAATCCTCATCCTACAAAATCTATACATGACAATACTTGTTTCATCATATGACACAAAATACAACCAATCATCACAAGTATTCTTAAATTCACATGCCAAATCATTACCAAACATATTTGCTTAATTACAACATCAAGCAAACAAGCAAGTTTAGTTCAACAATGAACCAACAATCCAAAATTAAACATTTCAAGGTTAACATTATCCTAGTACTTGCCATATAACCAAGTGATGAAAATACTACCGAATGAGCTCCTGAGATAGTGTGGTTTCTTTGAGATGATCCGATCTTCAAACAGCAAACAATATACAAAACAATAATAACATCTTTGGTAGGCTTCAAAGCTTAGTAAGTTCGAAGAGTTTAAGTTACCAATCATATGCATAAAGTAATTATATCTCAACCGAGCTAGGATGAAATGTTGCTTCCTCAAGCCATATTTGGTGTCCCAACTTTCCTGTATATAACTTTTCTGTTACCAGTACTCGATGATGCTCACACGAGCTGTCGAGGACTCGCAACGTATGCGGTACCCCATCCATTGGTACGGTGTTTGTCTGTACTATAAACTATTCCCTAACAATGCTGCCACACGAGTTATCGAGAGTATGCAATAAATATAGTCCCAGCCATCGTAGGGCCTATAAACCATTTAGGATCCATATCTCTTTCTCGAGTCACGATGCTGCTCACATGAGCTGTCAAGGACTCGCAACATATGTGGTACCTCAGCCATCAATACGGTATCTGTGCATATAAATGTTCCCTAACGATGTTGCTCACACGAGCTATCGAGAATATGCACTTATGCATAAATCTCAACCATCGTAGGGCCTGTTATCCATTTAGGATCCATGTTCCTTTTCTCATTTCTCGACTCAAAATGCTGCTCGCATGAGCTATCGAGGACTTACAACATATGCGGCACCTCAGCCATCGCGTCGGTTTCAAATCATCGGCTTAAAGCTTGATATCTCTTTCATTCATTTCTTTTTCATCTTTCTCAATTTAACGTACCATAACTTGTTCTCTAACAATTATAAAGAATAAAAATAATATACTATTTAAATATAAATTTAACGTTACGAACTTACCGGATAAATTGCAGTTAAAGTGAACTTCAAGGGTAAATCCGTAATTTTTCTTTTTCCACGATCGAAACACGATATTGATCTATTAAAATAATTTCATGCAATTATTTAAATAAAAATGAAATTTCTAATCATTTTATGCAAATCAGTCTTTTTGGTATTTTTACAAAATTACCCTTAACTTTTCATTTTTATTCAATTTAGTCCTTTAGCTCAAAACTTGCAAATTAACCATTTTATGTTAAATTTTTAGCTTGCCGAGTATTCATGTGTCTTTCAACAGCCCAATTTTGCATTATTTCACCTTAAGTCATTGCAAATTTAACACTTTAATAATTTAGTCCTTAAGCATTAAAATCATCAAAAATCACTTTACAAAATAATCAAATCCAACATCTAAGCTTAATAAACTTCAATAAAATTTCAAGAAACAACACATTCATCAATGGAAAATTTATAACATTTAACAGATTCACAAATTAGTCCCCGAGTTAGCTAGATTAAGCTAATATGAACTCAAAAACATAAAAATTACTAAAAACGGGTGAGAAATCACCTACCAATTAAAGGACCTATCTAATTGATTGTTCTTCAAGTTCCTTTAAGGTTCGACTATGGTGGAAAGAAAAAAAATGATGAAGATAACTCATTTCTTTCACTTTACGTTTTGTTTTTACTTTTATTTATTTATTTACTCTTTTGCCCTTTAGTAATTAATTAGATTTTCATGTTTATAATGACCAAAAATGTCCACTACACTTACTTAGGGTTTATTTACTTCTTAAGGACCTTGCTAAACCTTCCTTCTACTAATAAACACATTTAACTAATGAATTTCACCTTTTTCAACTTTTACGATTTAGCCCTTTTTACTTAATTGACTATCTAAACGATAAAATTTCGTCACCAAATTTTAATACGATACTAATGACCTCTTAAATATTAAAATAATTAATATTTACTGTCTAACACATAGAATTTGTGACCTCAAAACCACCATTCTCGATCATACTAAATTAAACTAGTTAGTAAATCCTTATTTTTATTAAGATTTAATTGCAATTTATAAAATCTGAAGAGTTTCACATCATTTCTATTTTTAGGCTATTTAAAAAGGATATAATTTCATAATTGGTCCCTCAATTATATTAAATTCCCAAAAGTTTAGCCTTAAATTAAAAAGGACTAAATGAATAAATAACCCAAAAGTTAGTGAAAGGTAATCATATCCTCCACCGCTTGGACTTTTTGACCATGGTGTAATTACCACTTTGGTCCATTTTATTTTTAATCAATAGCAATTAACTTTTACCCCTTTTACAATTTACTCCTTTTTCCTTAATTAAGCAATTAATCATCAAAATTATCCAATCGAACTTCAATTCACATATAATAAGATTCTGTAAATATTTAATAAAAATATTTACGGCCCTTAATTTCAGAAACGAGGTCTGAATACCTCATTTTCTAAAACCACTTGACTTTTGAACCAAATCACTTATACTAATTTTTAATTCAATAATTAAAATTCTTCAATTCAAAATTTCATATAAGATTATTATTGACTTATTTAATTTAAACACTCATTATAAAATTTTCTAGTCGGATTTGTGGTCCCGAAATCACTGTTTTCGACACCACTGAAAAACGGGTTGTTACAAAGAAAGGTTACCCTAATTCACATAGGTTGAGCATGAATGATGGGTATTACCCTAGTTCTATTTGGCAACAAGGTGAGTCATTTGGAGGTGCTAGCCCAAATGCCAATTGGGTTTCTAATGCTAATGAATTTGGAGATGGGATGTACACCAATTTAGCCATGAATCCTATCATTCCCAATACTAATAGTGTGCAAGTGTGCTCTCTAATCGATTTGGAATGGAAATAATTACTATGGACCAAATGTCAAATTGCCATTTGGGTCAGTTGGTCTGAATTACACAAAGCCTAGAGCACAAGTTTTTCAAGGGCCAAATCACGATGCCGGTGTTGGGCCATTTTTCCTGGGTCGAATCATGGATTCCTTAGCTTGTGTGAGAGTTTTTGATGTTTCAAGATCTGAATATTCTAATGAAGAGTAGTATATTCCTGTGCTTGTCGAGAATAAGACTTCAACTGAGTGGTATCTTGATTCGGGAGCGACACATCATGTATGCAAAAATGTGTCTGAGCTAAACAATTTCGCTCCATATTATGTAATGTACCACTTTTAATGGGTGATGGAACTTGTTCTAAGATTGCCTTTGTGGGTAGTTCTACATTAGAGACATCAACAAAATTATTACATTTGTCTAATGTGTTACATGGGCCTAGTATTCGTAAGAACTTGATGTTAGTCTCGCAATTCGCTAGGGAAAATAACATGTACTTTGAGTTTCATCCATTCCATTTCTTAGTTAAGGACATCCAGACTTAAGCAGTTTTGATGCAAGGCCACAGACATAATAGGTTGTAAGTTCTCACTAGTGGTTTTGAGTAATGTTGATTTCACTCTATCAATAAATAATACGTGTTTGAGTTTGAGTTTTGTTCATGATGAAGTTTTTGAGTTGTGGCATCGACAGTTCGGTGACCCCTCTAGTCGTATAGTGCAAAGTGTGTTGAAGCATTGTAATGTAGTTTCCAATAAGAATAGTCTTATACACATGTGTGTTGCATGTCAAAAAGGGAAGGCACATAAATTACCCTTTTCTAATTCAGATACTGTATATACTTTTCCTTTTGAATTAGTGGTCTCGGACTTATGGGGGCTCCAATTGTTGATTATAGTGGCAATTTGTATAATGTTTCATTTGTGTACGTTTATACTCGGCTTACTTGGATATTTCTTATTCAACTCAAATCTCAAGCAATTGATTGTTTTGTCCAATTTCAGCAATTAGTTAAAACTCAGTTTGCAAGAGACGTTAAGTAGTTTAAGAGTGATTGGGGTGGTGAATATCATTCCTTCACAGCATTACTTGCACAATATGACATTGTTCATCAAATCACATACCCACATACTTCAGAAAAAATAGAGTGGTTGAACGGAACACCGTCATATTGTTGAGGTAAGTTTTACTCTTCTTGCTCAAGCAAGTTTACCAACGAAGTTTTGAGGTTTTACGTTTAATTGTGGAGTACATTTAATTAATAGATTACCTACTCCAATCTTACAAGATAAGTCTCCATATTATGTTTTGCATGGTAAATTCCTAACTTATAATCATCTTAAAATTTTTGGATGTTGTTGTTTTTCTTATCTTCGTCCATTTAACAAACATAAGTTGGAGTTTCGGTCTTAGCCGTGTACGTTTCTTGGGTATAGTCCTCATCATAAAGACTATCAATGTCTCACATCAGATGGAAAGGTATTTATCTCTCATCATGTTGTCTTCGATGAAAAACAGTTTTTGTTCTCTAAGAACGTCTTAATGATTACTATAAATGATTCAGGTACCACATTCGTTCCCATTGTTCGACAATTGTCTTCTTCTAATGATTCTCGTAAAGATTTAGGATTGCGTTATAATGAGAGTGTAGTTACTGAGTAATCGCGCTTGAATACTGGAGTCAGAGCATTGGATCATCGTAGTGCCACACTAGGACCTAAAGCGGCTAACTTCGAAAGTGGTCGACCTCGTTAACCTAGGAATATGGGTGATCACACACATTCGTTTACACTAAAAATTTGTGTTCCAGTTGATGAGCCTCCACGATAACTTGCAAATACACATCATATGATTACTCGATCTAAAGTAGGGGTGTTCAAACCTAAGGATCTAGCTGTTTAAATTGTTGAATGTGAGCCTCGTACAATTGAAAAAGCTTTTGCAAAAGAAGAATGGAGGTTAGCAGCTCAGCCAAAATATGATGCATTGATTCAAAATCAAACTTAAGAGCTTTTCCCTCTTCTGTCAGGGAGAAAGACGATTGGATGTAAGTGGTTGTTTAAAATTAAGCACAATCCTAATGGTACGATTGCTCGACGGGAGGGTAGACTTATGGCAAAAGGATGTTCTCAGGTGCCAGGGTGTGATTTTAGAGAAACATTTAGTCCAGTTGTCAAGCCAGCCACTATTCGAACTATTCTATCGATTGCAGTATTTAAGAAATGGTCATTTCGCCAGGTATATGTAAATAATGCTTTTATGAATGGTGAGCTTAATGAAGAAGTATACATGCAACAACCTCTTAGATATGTGCAATATGGTGAAGACGAGCGACTTCTTGTCTGTCGATTAACAAAGGCGTTGTATGGTCTTTGACAAGCTCTAAGAGCATAGTTTGATCAACTGAAAGCATTTCTTCTTTCTATAGGTTTTATGGCCTCTTTGTTTATACGTATAACTGGTGGTACTCGTATGTATGCCCTAATATATGTTGATGATATCATAATTACAGGAAATACCACTCAAGATATCAGTGAGTTTGTTATAAGGTTGCACTCTGAGTTTTCACTTAAAGGCATGGGCGATCTTCATTATTTTTTGGGTATTGAGGTCACCCGTCTGAAAGATGGGTCTATTCATCTGTGTCAACGTAAGTATGTACTTGACTTACTTGACCGATGTTATATGGCGAACTCTAGAATTGTTCATACTCTAATGGTTAGTTCCTCATTTTTGTCCAAAGATATGGGTACTCCAGTTGAAGATCCTAGTGAGTATCGGAGTATTGTAAGAGCGCTATGATATGTTGTGCTGACTCAACTGGATATTGCATATGCTATAAATCGAATTTGTTAGTTCATGCATACTCCTATAGAGGTCCATCGCATAGCTCTCAAAAGAATCTTAAGGTATTTATGTAGTATAGTTGATTATAGGGTGTTTATAAAACCATCTGAGAGGTTGTCATTAGTTGGGTATGTTGATGCAAATTGGGGATTAGATTTTGATGATCGACGGTCTACAACAAGTTATTATGTGTATTTTTGGGGTAATATTGTGTTTTAGTGCTCTAAGAAGCAACAGGTGGTGTCTCCTTCTACAGTTAAGGTAGAGTATCGTAGGTTGGCAGCTGCTACTATAGATATTATTTGGTTGATGTCTTTGTTGAGTAAACTTCAGTTTCAATATGATGATATGCCAATGATATGGTGTGATAACTCGAGTGTTTTGGCTATTGTGGCTAATCCGGTTTTGCATTCCAAGTTTAAACATGTTGAATTAGACTTGTTTTTTGTTACGGGAGAAAGTTAGTGATTGGTCTATTATTGTTGGAAAAGTTCCTGTGTGTGATCAAGTCATAGATATTTTTACAAAGCCGTTGTAAGCTTCGTACTTTTGTAATTTTCGACAATTTTTACGGGTTAGATGACAATTAAGGGTAGTTGTGAAGCAGTTGGATTCAGGATTTCTATTGTTAACAGTTCAGCAATTGAGTTGTTAAACTAACAACTTAGGAAGAAAGATTATAAATACATGTATTAGCTGATAAGGAAAGTTAGATTTACAGTTTATATTTTCAGAGAAAAAAACAAATCAATTTTGTTTCTATAATACAATTCAATTTTTAGTTCTAAGAGCTCTTTGTTTCTTTAGTTTTTACCTTTTTCAAATATGCTATTAGTATCTTTTCACCAATAACAACAATATATAAGAGCAATAATCCACAATTGGCAGAATTTTAGAGCAAGTAATTACGACAAATGGCAATGGGAAGTTGTAGCAAACATCAGCAAAAATTAAATCTAAGGCAGCTAACATTTGAGTAACTTGCAGCGGAGCAATTGGTCAACCAAAGTTTGATAGATCAGAGGCAATTCGAGGGTGGTAATTGGTGTATTTTCTAAAGCACCAATGTAGGATAATGATGGACGATTTTAAAGAATTTTGAAACAAAAAGCATAGCATCAATTTGGTTACTATTGCGGCAAGGTCTTGAAGGCTACCTATCGATGAATCGAACCATAAAAAATGACAAATTCAAAGAAGAAATTTGAACAGCAAAATCGGTAGAGTAAATTGTATTTAAAAGTCGATAGAATGATTTTAGAATAGTATTGATGTCACAAATAACCAATATAAGCTTGTAGCCAAGGGAGGAATAAAAAAAACTAATAATAATATAGCTAACATAGGGAAAATTAAGATTCTTAACTAGGATGGCCCTAATTTTTTTTTGAAAAGAAACAAAATAGTTTAATTGCATTATATTAAATTGAGCAAAAACACCACTTGCTTTATTAGATTAAAGGATTGCTAGCATCTCCCTAGGAGGATCATTGAAAACCTGTAGGCCCTCTTTCCTGTTTGAGACCATTTTAGCTATGCAGTCAGTAGCTTGGTTATCCTCCCTTGGGACGTGTCGTAAACGTCAGTGCTCGACATGCATAAAAAGTTGTTGGATACGCCTGATCAAAACATAAGTTGATTATGCTGATGGAGTGTCTTGGAAAACCTTGACCACCTCCAAGCAATCACTTTTAATCATCACCCTCTGGTACCCACGGACTTGTAGAAGGACCAGACCATCTAGAATACCCTATAATTCGACTTCAAAGACTAAACATTACCCCAAATAGTGGTTGTACCCCAAAATCCAATGTCTATTTCTATCACATAAAACTCTCTCTGTTGATGCAATTCTTGAGTTTGTCTTAACGATGCCATTAGTGCTTCAATAAACCCAATTACCTGGAAGAGAATTCCCAAATCAAGTTCCATGCCACACTAATGAGTCTTCATTATGAACTAAGTCAACTATTTAGCCTAACCATAAGAGACTTTAACAATCTCAAAGGGACTCCAAGTTACACCTTGGAAAGTGAAAAGATTCCTCTTCTTCCATATACACCAGGCAAGCAAACCAAAGAGGCAAGACCATTTTACCACTCCCACAGTCCTCCTTGATGGGTTTTGAATATTTGAAGCTAACCACTCATGGAGATCATTTAAGTAGAAATTACTACTCTGGCTTACCAAAATAACCTGCAATGATACTTGTCTTGATGCAAGACAATATTTAATTACATGCAAAATATCCTCCGATTCATGTTCGCGAAACAAACAAGAGCTATCATGTCCGATCCCTAATCGTTGTTTAACGAGAAGCCATATAAATATGCGAACTCTTTGAGAGCTTTGAAACTTCCAAGCAATTTTCTAAGTCGCATCTCTTGGATTCAAAGATCTCTCTCGAAGCATCCAATACACACTTTTAATGGAAAAGGAATCCATTGAAGTACGAAGCCAGGAAATCCTATTAGGTCCAGCTATAGGATGATGGGGAATGCCAATAGTTCGCCTTACAATATCTTCAAATAACCAAACATGAAATAAATCAAGATTCCAAGAGTCATCTTCTGTCATCATTTCATTAAGTAAACAATTTGAGACAATATTAGCATGAGAAGGAATTCGTTGGATCAATGGCCCTACATTTAGAACCGAAGGGTCCTTCCAACATTGAATATTATTTCCATTTCCCACTGACCAAATTAAATTATCTCAGAGTAAGAGCCAGACCTTAGAAAGGGCCCTCCAAAGAAACGATCATTGGGCTCGTGAAATATTTTCAGGCATATCCTCCTTCATACCATAATTTGAGTGCAAGACATAAACCGATAAGGCGTTGGACTTTGAGGCTATATTAGAGCCAAGTTTCAATAGAAGAAAGGTGATCCCTTAATCGCCTAAAACCAAGACCACCACATGAGCGGGGTTGACAAACAAATTCCCAACTAACTAAATCCATCTTCCTTCCACCATTCGAGGAACCCCAAATAAGCTGTAGAACCATACACTTTATCTCCTCATAGAGTTCCTTAGGGATCAGCATTGATTGCATGCAATAATTAAGTATAGTCAAAAGGATTAATTATACTAAAGTAGCTCTATGGCTAGAGATAATTGTCTGGCATCCTAACTTTGCAACTCGCTGCGGATCTTTTCCACCACAAATCATAAATTGTTGTTAGTGACCTTTTCATGAAAAGAGGCACTTCTAGGTATTCCCAAGATTCTACACTCTTTGAATTCCGAGAAGACCACTGATTAAATCTCCTAGAGAAGAAAATATTAGTCTTCCAAGCATTAACTCGATGGCCAAAAAAAGAACAAAATGCTCTAATATTTCTTCAAGTAGATGAGCATGTTGCATGTTTGCTTAACAAAAATGACTAAATCATTTGTGAAAAAGAGATGTGATAGAGTTGGACCCGATCATGAGAGTCGAATAGGGCACCATTTGTCATTATTAATCACAACATGAATATTATGACTAATATATTTCATGCACAAGAAAAAAAGATACGGTGACAATAAAATCCCTGACGGACCTTTCTTGCTAGCCTAAATTTCTGTGTTGGGATACCATTCCACAAAATCTGCATAGTGGAATTTGAGATTTCAGACATAATTGCTCGTCTAAGAAAGTCTGGTATGTCTGCATCTTGGAGACATGTATTAATGAACTCCCAACGCTCCCTATCATAGGTTTTCTCCAAATCAATTTTAACGACCATCCATTACTTATTAGTATGTATACCCTTCATGGAATGAATCACTTTCTCACTATAAGGATATTATTAGTAATATTCCTTCTAATAATAAATTTACCCTACTCCTACGCAATAATCTTAGGAAAGATCATTTTAAAACAATTAGCAATAATTTTCATAATCAACTTGTATAGAATAGAGCACAAACTGATAGGGCAAAATTGAGAGAAACTTTCAGGACTCGAGACCTTAGGAATAAGTATTAGCAATGTATTATTCAACTTTGGATCAATAGTTCCTCCAGCAAATATATTTTTAACCTATTCACAAATTGCGCCTCAAACTATTACCCATTGTTTTTAAAAAAGAGTGCATGAAAACCATCTCTGTTAGGGGCCTTTAATGGAATCATGTCAAATGTGACTTCTCAATTTCCTCATCAATAACCGTCTTGCCTAGAAACTTAACATCAGAGTCAAGGTATGGAAAGGAGCTAGAATGTAGTCCCCTCATAGGTTTCAAGATATCGCCATACAAATTTTAGAAGAAACTAACCGCCTCAGATTAAAGGATATACGCATCATAGATTCAAACACCTTTGTTATTTCGTAGAGTGGTGATTTAATTATATTTCTTATCCCCTAAACTAAGTCAGTCACATTTAGCTTTCCATATAACAATGCAGATTAGTTCTTAAATGATGTTAATGGATTTTTAGGGCCATAATCAATTTATACCACTAACATCATCCAAAGTTTGTCTAATTATTAGTTAGGCCTTGGTTATTCACTAATTGAGTCTCACTTAATTTGCATTTAATTCATTTCAAATGTCCCACATTAGCATGTTAATTTACTTTCTTTAACAATATAATCCATAGTTCAATTTAACAAAAAGGTTGCTAATGAAACTCCTCATATTCCTATTTTTCTCATTCTTATTTCTACACCTCTTTCAAAATCTCTTTTGGTTTACTCCAAATGATCCATTATGCATCCTACTAATCCTTCTCAGGCCATTGAATGAAAGTTTAATCCAATTGAAGCATCTCTTCAACTACCATCTTTTGCATATATGGTCATGCCTCAAGCAAATGAACCTATTAGCCTCCGAAAAGGTATTCGTTCTTCTCGTAATCTTCATCCAATTTATAATTTTGTGAGTTATCATCGATTAAAACCTCATATTATGACTTCACCTTGTCTTTATCCAATGTGTCAATTCCTAAAATTGTTAATGCAAAAAAGCCAAATCTTAGATGCTAAGAAGTTACTGCGAAAGAGATGAATGCCCTCCATGCCATACTTCGGACCTTATTCCCTTACCATCAAGCAAAACTGTTATTGGTTGTCAATGTGTTTTACTTAGTTAAAATTGATTATAATAGAAAGATAGAATGGCTAAAGGCTCATTTGGTTGCACAAGGGTATAAATGGATTCCTAGTCTTGACTATAAGCAGACCTTTTCTCCGAATGATAAAATTGCTTCAGTTCAATTATTGATCTCTCTCGCTATGATGCATCATTGGAATATTCATCAATTGGATATTAAGAATGCTTTTCTTCATGGTGATTTAACTAAGGAAGACCATATGGAGAACCACCAAGATTTTTTACTTAGTGGGAGTTTGGGTTAGTTTGTTGGTTGCTACAATTATAACAAGGTAAATGAGAAAATTTCCAAGAGAACTTACCAACAAAAATAGTCAAAATAAAAGAAAAATATTCTCTTTCTCCTCAATCTACAAGCTTTTCTTCCTTTGGCTTGTATCACCTCTACCACTCTTTTTCTCGTGAATATGTAATAAATACCCACATTATATCAATAATAAATAGTCATAAATAAGGCTCGACTACTCATTAAGCTTATATAAATTCAAATAAAATATGTGAGATGATAAAAACTACTTCTATTACCTTTGATCGAGCTTTCTTACTCTAAGTCTTACTTTCTCTCTATTCCTATTCAAACTCTAGGTTTTTTTATGGAAGAAAAAATGGTAGAGATTGTGCAAGAGAGGTTTTTAGAGTATGATTCTTGGTGGAAACAAAGTTGAAGTTGGAATTTGAGATAGAAATTAAAGAAGAAATCAAGAAAATGAAGGAAGAAATTCCTTCTTCTTCCTCTTTGAATGGGCACTAGAAAGGGTAAAACGGGTCAATATTTGCATATTTCTATTCTTTTTATTAAACTATACAATGACTAGTCAAGGAAAATAAAATAAAATAAATGAATGGTCCTAAACCCTTATTTTTAAAACCATGATCTAATGATCCTTATTTAATCCCATCACTATCTAATATTTCTATTCATAAAATTTAATTATAAACTCTTGTAAATTAACTAAGTTAATCCTCTAATGCTAATATTGCACTTAAGCCCCTTTTCCTCAAAACCATTTATCACGAAACTCATATTTCAATTAATGAAATTATTACACTTTAATAATAATTCTCAATATCACACTTCACCATAAAACCACTAATTAATCCAAATTTTATTTTCTTGGAATTAATCCAAATGTTATGAATGTAAGGGATTTGGTCACATGCAATCAAAATGGGCTAATATTAAGAAGGAAAAGTCATTCTCAATCACTTGGAGTGATGAAGAGACTGAAAGTTATGATACAGATGAAGATCTAAGCAACTATGTTGCTTCTACTACATTTTTAAACTAGGTTTCAACATATTATGGAACAAAGAAAGAAGAAGATTTAGATAATGATAAAGTGCCCATTAAAGCATTGGAGGATGCTTATAGCCCACATGTTAAAGAAAATGAAGGTGTTGTGCCAACTAAATGATTCCTTGAGGGAAGAAAGATATCATCTTCAAAGGAGAAAAAGAAAGGCTCAAAAACATGGTCCAAGAAAAAAGAGAATGATACTTTTAAAACAACCAAGAAGGAGTTAGACGATAGAAAGGTAGTCTCGAAGAAGTTAGGAGGCTAAAGTGAAATGCTTGATGAATTTTTGGCTTCAAGAATATTTGAACATGTCGTAAAGGGCTCGGTTACATCAATTAAGGTAAGGAAACTATCACTCTTATAATTTTTGTTAAAGCTAAATATGCAAGTTTTTTTATGAGGTAGAAAACAAGAATATTAAAAGGATATTATGCCATTATTGTGTAAAAGTTGGACATGTTAAACCTAATTGTTTTAGGATGATGCGAGATTGGAAGAAGTTCAAATCAATTGCAAAACTTGTTAGAATATTGAATAAAACAAGAAAACCACAACATTTGTGTTGTAAAGATCAACAAGTTAATGATGCTCAAATGAAGCATGAAGTTGCAACTCATGGAGATCGTATTGAAGATTTTTTGAATATAGAAAAACTCCATATAGATTTCGTGAAAAAAAGTTTTGTTGTTCCATGAGCTACAACTCTTATTATTGAGAATATAACTCTCCGTCCCCTTAAGTAAACTTGAGGAAATCATATAGGGGAAATATAGTAAGGAAGAGTATTAAACTTTGGCCTGCAATACAATAGCAAACATGCTCTGTAGAAGCTCAACTATTCAGCTGATTAGTTTCTTTTATTTCCAACTAGTTTAGTTGAATTTGTAATTCATTTTCTTGATGTTCAAATACTATGTAGCAAGTTAGGTTGATAATACTCTAATGTTTAGGTGATGATTTGAGCTGATAAGTCATCTTGTTTAAGTGTACAAGATATGTTTTTGTAATTCTCAATGTAATTAGTGGGAGTTGTTGTGTTAGGTAAAAGCTTTGTAACTTATAATCTTTATTTTCAATGAAAATCATAATTAGATCATTCTAGATCATCTTCTTCGATTTCTTTTCTTTCAATTTTCTTTCTTTTGTTACTGGTAACCTCAACAAATGGTATCGAGAGCCTGTCATCTTTTAGGTCCTTTTGTTGTTTGTTTTCTATTGACTGTTTGAAAAGAAATACAATGAGATATTCACAATGAGAACTGTGCCAAGAAATACAAGGAAACGTCTTGCTTACAAAATGGAGTTTTTGATGTGATATTCACTAGGATAATGGCATGTAACTCTCCAAAATAGGGTTGGGAGAAGCTAAAGAAAAGTTTCAAGGGTCTAATAAAACCAAACAGCAGTAGTTGATCAATTTGAGGAGTGACTTCAAAAATCTGAAGATGAAAGAGTCTGAATCCATTAAGTAGTACTTTGATAGGATAATGGCCACAATCAATAACATCAGACTTTTGAGAGATGAATTCAGTGAAAGAATGACTATTGAGAAAGTCATTACAACTCTTCCAAAAAAGTATGAGTCAAAGATTATTTTCATTGGAGGACTCAAGAGATTTATCAACTATATCACTAACAGAGTTGATAAATAGTCTTTATGCACAAGAGCAGAGAAGGGCCAACAAGGTTGAGGAGTACCCTAAAGGAACTTTTCAAGCTAAAGCAAAGAAAGCTCAAGCTCAAGTTACAAGGGAAAGAAACCTTGGTCAGACAAGAAGGAGAAGCCAAAAAAGGATGCTAGAAAGAAGAAGTTCCCACCATGCACTCATTGCAAGAAAACCACACATTTGGAAAGGTACTATTGGTACAGACCTCATATCCAATGTAAGAGTTGCAAGCAACTTGGTCATGTAGAAAAGGTCTGTAAATCAAATGAAAGGCACAACCACAACAGCAAATCTGAGCTGAAATTACTGAGGAAATTCAAGCTGAAGAGGAGGTGTATTTTACTGCTTCTTGTTTTGCAACTTCAAGTAGGGTAAAAAAGGATTGGCTGATTGAAAGTGGTTGCACTCATCACATGGAATTTGGTGAAGAAATGTTCAGGGAGCTTGACACCAGTTTTGTCTCCAAAGTCAAAATTTAAAATTGAAACTTCATTAAGGCCAAAGGAAGAGTCAAGGTTGTGATCAACACTAATTCAAGTAACAAGACAAACTCAGATGTCCTTTTTGTACTTGATATTGACCAAAAGTTGCTTAGTGTTGGTTAGTTGATAGAGAAAGGCTATTCACTCTTTTTAAGAACAAGTTTTGTGTGATTGAGGACTCATTTGGTCAAAGAACTAATGACAATAGCTATGTCTAATAGATTTTTTTTATGTAATGAATTGCATGTGAAAGCTTATGCTAGTTTAGCTGATGAATCTTGTTTATGGCATAAAAGGATGGGGCATGTAAATTACAGGTCACTTAGTTTGCTGCACAAGATGAATCTGGTTGAAGACATGTCTAAGGTAGATGTTAAAATGAAGTTTGTGAGGTGTATCAGCTTGGAAAGCAGACTAGATTTCAATTACTAGTCAATAAGGCATGGAGAGCTCAAGTAAAACTTCAGTTGGTCCATACTAACATTTGTGGACCTATGATGACCTCCTTACTAAGTGACAGCAAGTACATTGTACTATTTATTGATGAATGTACAAGGTTTTGTTGGGTGAAGTTTTTTGAAGCAAAAGTCAAAGGTAGCTGATTTCTTTTTCAAGTTCAAAGCCTTAGCTGAGAATCAAAAAAGTTGTAAGCTAAAGGCCTTGAGATCAGATAATGGCAAAGACTATTTGTTAGAGAAGTTTCAAAAACTTTGTGAGGAAGCTAGAATTCAGCATTAATTGACCACCATATACGTACCACAATAGAATGGTTTTATGAAAGAAATAGTCATACAATTCTTGATATGGTCAAATGTTTGTTATTTGAAAGTAAATTTTCTAACATTTTTTGGGCTGATGCAGTAAATACCTCTATATATCTACTTAATAAACTGCCAACAAATGCAGTCAAAGGCAAGACTCCTTTTGAAGCCTGGTTTGGACACAAGCCATCTGTCTAACACTTGAAAGTGTTTGGCTGCATGTTATACACTTGCCCTAGCTGAGAAGGGAACCAAGTTGGAAAAAGGTCAATGCTTGGAATTTTTGTTTGTTGCAACAACATAAAGAAAGGGTACTGGGTCTTTGATCCTTCCACTAAGAAGATAGTGATAAGTATAGATGTGAAGTTCAATGAAAGCAGTGGTTGGAAATGGGATGGCACAGATGCAAGCTTACCTGAACAAGATCAACAAGATTGCGATATATAGCCTGTTGAAAATGAAGTCCACATTAAGGAAGGGTTTGATGATATGTCTATTAGGGGTACAAGGTCCATCACTGACATTTAGCAGAGTTGTGATTTGGCCATTTTGGAGCCTTCAAATTTTGATGAAGCTACTAAAGAAGATTGTTTTGAAAGAAGCAATGCAAGAAGAAATGCACATGATACACAAGAATGACACATGGGAACTGGTTGATAGGCCAATCCAAAAAAGAGTCATTAGTGTAAAATGGATGTTTAGAACCAAGTATAATGTATATGGGTCACTAAATAAGAATAAAGCAAGGCTAGTTGTGAAGGGATACAACCAACAGTATGGTGTTGATTTCTTAGAACCTTTGCACTAATTGCAAGGTTAGACACTATAAGGCTACTATTTGCATTAGTTGCTCAAAAGCAATAAAAGTGCACCAATTGGATGTTAAATCTTCTTTTTTTGAATGGTTTTCTCAAGGAGGAGATCTTTGTTCAACAGCCTAAAAGGTTCAAGGAACTTGGTGAAGAGCATAAAGTTTACAAGCTCAAGAAGGCTCTATATGGTTTAAAACAGGCTCCAAGGGGTTGGTACGACAGAATTGATACTTATCTATCAAAGCTTTGATTTGAGAAAAACATTAGTGAGCCTACTCTCTATGTCAAGAAGGCTGAAAATGAAACCTTGCTAATTATCTCACTCTCTATGGATGATTTTCTTGTGATTGGAAGCAAGAAGGAACTGATTGATGAGTTTAAGAAGTAAATGCAAGATGTGTTTGAGATGTCTAATTTAGGGAAGATGACTTATTTTCTAGGTATGGATGTTACTCAAACTCAGCAAGCCATCTTCATAAGTAGCAAGCATTTGCCTCAAAGATTTTGACTAAGTTTTGTATAGAAAACTGCAAATCAATAAGCACTCCAGTAACACAAGGTGAGAAGCTCTCTAGTAAGGGTGTTTTTGAAAAGGTGGATGAGAAAGGGTATAGGAGCCTTGTAGGTTGTCTATTGTATTTGACAGCAATAAGGCCAGACCATATATTTGCAGTCATCCTTTTATCAAGGTTCATACATTGCTGTAATGTTGCTCATTTCAAGGCAGTTAAAAGAGTCTTGAGATATGTCAAAGGAACTTCGAACTATGGGGTGAAATTTGTGAAGATTGTGGAGTTGAAACTGGTTGGCTATTCAGATAGTGACTAGGCTAGCTCTGTTGATGACATGAAGAGCACATCGAGCTATTTTTTCACTCTAGGTTCAAGGGTTTTTGTTGAAGTTCAAAGAAGCAACAGACAGTAGAACAATAAACAGCAAAAGGAAAGTATATTGTAGTTGTTGCAGTTGTTAATCAAGCCATTTGGCTAAGATTTGAGTGATTTGAATGAGAGCCAAGATGAACCAAGTAAAATCAAAGTTGATAATCAGTCGATTGTTTCCATAGCAAAAAATCTTGTGTTTCATGGAAAAACTAAACATTCCAAGATCAGATATCACTTTGTTAAGGAGGTTGAACAATCAAAGGAAGTGAATTTGATCCATTGCAGTTCAGAAGATCAGTTTGTTGATGTTTTAACCAAGCCTCTTGGAATTTCAAGGTTCGAGAATTTGAGAAGAAATATTGGAGTTTGTTGCACACAAGCCAAGGAAGAGTGTTGAACTTTAGCCTGCAATGCAACAGCAAACATGCTTTGTGGAAGCTCAACTATACAGCTGATTAGTTTCTTTTGTTTGCAACTAGTTTAGTTGACTTTGTAATTCATTTTGTTGATAATACTCTGATGTTTAGGTGATGATTTGAGCTGATAAGTCAGCTTGTTTAAGTGTATAGGATATGTTTTTGTAATTCTCAATTTAATTAGTGGGAGTTGTTCTGTTAGGTAAAAGCTTTGTAAATTATAATATTTATTTTCAATGAAAATCAGATTTAGATCTTTCTTAATCATCTTCTTTGGTTTCTTTTCTTTCAATTTTATTTCTTTTGTTGCTGGTAACCTCAACATAGAGTAATACTATTAATGTTGATTTGGTGTTATTATCTATTATTATAGTTTATTTACTTGTGCGTTTGAAATGATTTTTTTATAAAGAGACTGAATTTTTTTTGGCAAAATTTTTTCTAGCAAAATCTATGGAGAACAAAAATACATGTCAAGGGTAGTATGTTAATGATTCGACTAATGAAGAAGTTTTTGAAACTACTACTATTTTTTAGTTAGAGATGTTCCAAATTTTATTACAACAGATGATGCAACAATCTATTGTTGCTACCTTAAAAGCTCAAGTTTGGGATTTGTTGAGGGCTTAAATGAATCCAATTATCTTTTACATTCAAATATAGGTGGCTAAAAGATCAATTTTGTTGACATGATTTACGATTAGGAGAAGAACTCTTAGTAAAGGAGAGCTTTTTTGTCATCTTTGCCAAAAAGAGGGAGAAGTAGCAAAAAATTTTCGAGTTGAGATGACTAATGTTGGTGGTTGTCGCATTATGCTTTGTTAATGGAGTAGATGTGGTATAACAAACGAAAAATGCTGAAATGAAAGATGTTGATTTTTTTAATAAGATATGTTGGTACAATGATGGTTTGTCACTTTTAATTTTTATTGGGTTTTCATAAAACTACTTATTGAAGTTGAATTTGATATCGATTGGTCTTTATTCTTATGGATGGACATGAATTCAACTTACTTCTCATGCTCTGTATCCTTTGAATTTATCTTTGATATTTTGGTGCATGCTTGATTGATGATGCAGTCGAACTAATTAAAAAAATGACTAAGGCAAGTGATTCGTTCCCACGAGGACTAAAAGTATTAGTAATTACTATCTTCCTATTATTTAACCGATAAATTATAGTAATTGAATAAAACTAAAATTAACAAAATTAATAAACTAAATTAATAAACTAAAGAACACAACAAAGAATAAATCAAGAAAGCAAATGATTAACAATCAAGAAGCGAGGCAATACCTTAGAAAGAATCCACCTAGATTTCATCTGTCATTATCAACCTAAATTAAACAATTTATTCACTAAGTATCTTGATCTATAGAAATCCTTAAATTATGCTAATACCTCTATTCAAGCATAAAAGCAATTGACTTTAGGTTGATTAATTGAAATTTCTTTCTAATTAAAACCCTTATTGTCGCATTAACTCGATCTATGGATTCCATTAGTAGATTTTACTTTAATCCGATAAATTTATGTCAACCTATTCTAGGATTGCATGCAACTCCACTCAATTATGCTAGATTTACTCTTAAACAGGGTCTATTCCTCCACTGATTTAAGCACATCAAACATGGATTATTAGCCTAGAAATATTAAACCAAGAATTAAGCACACACAATTGAGAACAAGATCTAAGTATTTATTGCGTAAAACATAAATCAAATGAAAAAATTCATCACAAGGTTCATCTCCCCTAGGTATTTAGAAAATTAGTTCATAATAACATATAAACACATGTCAAAAACAGTAAAACCACAAGATAAAGAGAAACTCATAATAAAATCCCAAGAAATTAAAAAGAGATCTTCAATCTTGATGGAAATATGCTTCAAAGACGGCTTCAATGGTGTTTTCCAATTTGTTTTCTTCAATATTCTCTAAGGGCTTACTCCCCTCTTCTCATATCTGGTATTTATACGTCTTAAAATGCCCAAAAAACCTAAAATTATGTTTTTCGCGTGTTTTGGAGTGTTGTTTGTGAAATCCACATGGTCGTGTGCCAACCCGTGCGGCTCACATGGTCGTGTGTCCAGCCCGTGTGGGATGGGTGCAACCTGTGTAGCCCTTATACCTTACATAAATCTTTCGGTTTTCGCTTGTTTTTCGCTCCTTTTGCTCCCAAATGCTTTCCTAAGTATAGAAATATGAATTTAAAGGACTAGGAGTATAAAATTCAGCATTTTACATCGAATAATCATCCAAAAACGCATTAAGAACGGGACTAAAACATGTTACTTTTAACACCCATCAAATATCCCCACACTTAAGCATTTGCTTGTCCTCAAGCAAAATCCTCAACCCACATTCAAGTTAACTTTCTCAATTTTTCATTTTCTTCAATCATGCACTAAAGAATACAAGCAGTCCAAGCTAAAATTTTAAAGTACAAAAACATAGGTGTCTCCCCTTATCTAAAGAATTACCTTAAATTCAAAATTCAACAAGAATTGACATCCTCACTAAAGATTCACTCAAAGCACTCATGGTGTTTAAGGTTCAAATATTATGCATTCAATAGTCAAACAAGAAATGTCATCACCATAGGATTGCTTGAAAATAAAATCTCCACCACTATAGAATGAAATGACACACCAATCAAGAGGTCTTAAAAGGGTCGTAACGGGGCTTATGTTAAGGGTATGTAAAAAGTCAAAAAAGTTGGTTAAAATCGAAATCAAGTTGATAAGTTACCAAACTAGAAAAACAATGAGTTGATGAATTGAAAGAAGTACATCAACACGAATAATAAATAACAGAAATGAGCTTTTCAACAATATATGAAACTAACGATTCTAGCTCAAACACATTTTTTTTCTTTTTCTTTGTTTTTTTTTTTCAATTTTTTTCAAACAAAATAGAAATCAACAATCCAAATAGTGGACATAGTTAGGAAACTTAACCAAATTAAATCTCGACAAAAAGGGAGTCAATAAAAAAGATAAATATACAACATATATATGGGTCATGGGTTAATCAATAAACGGTGTTGGGATCAATAGGGTTCACTAGGGGCTAATTTATTAGGTCACCATTTTAAAGGTTAAGGGGGTTAAGTCTTAAATGCCTCTATCATCTCAGTATATCAAATCAATAATATGGTCTCACCATGCATAATTAAAGCAAGTTCTAGAATAACAAATTAAGTCGACATACTCACAACCAAAAATAAAATGAGCACGAAATAAAATATAAGCTCTATAGGCTCAAAAGCTCATAAAAAATTATGGTTTTGATGTCAAACCTGCAAATTCAAAATTTCAAGATAATAACTTAGTTCAAGGAGACAACTTAAAATATTTAATTATGAAAACAGCTTATCATACTTGACTCTCTCGTGTCTTAGAGATTAAATCAACAAATACATAAAAATTCACAAATTAATATAAAACAAAATTAATAAAATTCCAAAAAAAAAAATTCACTCTAATGGGGTATTAGAAAATTACTTAAACACAAACAATAATTCAAGGATTTTATCACAAATAAACAATCAACCTCCCCACACTTAAGATGTACATTGTCCTCAATGTACAAACATATATGATCACAAAATAATCACAACATCATAAGAGAGGAAGAGAACTAAAACTTCCCTGAATTAGGATGATTTCATCAGAATTGAGAAAAACCGGGGATATAACGAGTCTAAAGGAAGTACAATTTTTCAAGCAAACTAATAAGAAGATAAACAACATTAATTAAGAGAAGGAGGTAACAACTAGAATAAAATAACCATAAAAAAAACAATAATAGCATAGTTCAAACAACAAATAAACTAAAGAAGTCTCACAAATAAAAATAAAAATAAAACAACCAGAAATAAAATAAAAGTACAACTAAAAATAGAAATAAATAAAGCAACTAGAAAGAAATGAGATTAATGGCCATCGTCGTGTGAAGCAGTGGGGTTGTACGATGCATCATCAGAAGGAGAGATATGAAGATGCTGACGAAACTGATGCAAAGCCGCATTGGTGCTCCCAAATTTTGCTGACAGATCATGATGTAACAGCTTGAGACGATAAAGCCTCTCATTTTGTTGTAGTTGTGTAAGATAAATATCGTCGAGTGTGATCGAATGCATAGCTGCAGCAATAAAACACGATGGAGGAGTAGGACCAGGAATGGGTCAAGGTGATGGTGGTGGATCATCATCTAAAGGCTCGTCATCCTCGTGCTTTTGAGTCTATCATGCGAGCACATACTGATCATCGAAGGGCTCACGCTGACGAACAATCATCCTCATGTGTTTCAGAATATTTAAACCCAATGGTGTCATGTCCCCAACCAAAGTAAGCATACCAATTTGCTCGAGGGTATCGAGTAGGCCAAAGTGACGAGCCAAGTGTGTGATATATGGACCCATACAAAGAGGTCCTCTCCGTGATCACTCACTTTGATTACGATAACACTGGGCGATGAAAAGGGCTAAATCAATCAAATGCAGCTGGTGCATGCTCCATAAGAAGTATGCATCTAAAGTGCCCACGATACTCTTACTCTCCTTTCGACTAGTCAACGTATGAGATAAGAGAGCGTGGATGTAGCGTAATACTGAAGGGAGGCACCGAGCCTTGGACCGACTCGAGTTATATGGAACATCAATCTCGACTATCTCCAACCAGCAGAGAGATGACTTAGGATGGATTTGTCGTGAGAGGGAAGGGCGCTCGATCGATGTTAAGAAATCATCAACGGATAGGCCGAGAGCGACACCAAAATTCGTAATACTCAAGTGTCGAGCAATACCCCCAAGACGGAATGATATGTCTCGTGGGCTGTTTATAGCATTAGAAAGAATCATTGATTTCTCCCTAATTATTGTATGATTTGTTCTTATTTGGTCATCTTTAGCATACATTTTTAGTATTTTTAATTTAGTTATTGCATTTTCTAACTTAATTAAGCTCAATCTAATTTCCTTTGAATTTATGATATTTTTAATACTAATGTCGCTACGTTAGTATGTTTAGCTATGCGACCAGAATTATCGTCGTAGGAACCTGTTCAGAAATATCGATGCATGAACTTGTCTAGAAGTGTCGCTGCATAAGATGATCTAAAATTGCACCAAGAACTGTCATAGCACGTAACAGTTGTCTGATTTCCACACCAAAAATGTGTGAGTTATACAGTGGTACAACCAACTAGTACTGCCAAAGATTGTTAGATCTGAAAGGAAGGATACTGTACTGTGGAGCATTTGTTAACTACTGAAGAGAAGGAGAGAGAAAGGATTTTTTTCTTCGGCCAAATTTGATTTTCTTCTTCAATTCATATTTTCTCAAAGCTTGCATCCATGGCAGCTTAACTTCCCAAAGGCAACCTGATGTAGAAGAGAAGGCTGAACTGCTCCTGGCGAGGTTCATCCTAAGTACACCACAAGAGGAGAGTAAGGGAGCAATTTGAGTAGACTAGGAATAGAATGTCCCAATTGTTCTATTAATTCTCTTCCTTAAACGTTGGTAATTATTGTTATTTTAAGTTGAATGGAAGTACATTTGAAATTTAGAACTGAATGATATCTATTTCAATCTTGCCTTTACTGTTAATCTTTGAATTTAATTGTTTGACCATGGAAGTGTGATTGCAATCACTATCACTAGAAGCTGCAGCTAAAAATTAAGTTAACAAGCAAGACAACAGAAGTTGCTTGGGGATTGAAGGAATTTAATCCACTTGTTCTTGAATATGTTGCATTGCGAACATTAGAAGGTGTGGTTATTGTACATGTTTGAGTCTTAGATCTAATAGGAGAGTCAAGGTTGGTAAGATTTTCATTGTGCTTATTTGCAGCGACAAATTACCTGATATTTTAAACCTCGTGAGTTACACTTAGTGTTCTGTAGACTTTTCATGTCAGGAACCCCATCTCATTATGCATTTTATCTTTAATTTTACATATTTGCTTCGACAAATCAACCTCACAATTTTACTGCATTTATTTGTCCATTGCTTCGACAACTATTATCACAATTTATCTTATTTTACCTATTAATTGCATCTACAATTATAAACACAAACATCCATCCTCGTGGGATCAATATCTAACAAGTTACACATCTTTCTACTATACTTGCATCGACAATGTACACTTGCACATATTTGCTATGACATTCACAGCGAGATCAGCTGTCCTTTGATGGTCGCATCGAATGGAGCACAAGGGTGGAATAGAACTCGTAAGTAAGCTCAGCATATGTCGACTCCATGGTCACGAAGAATCACTCACATTGCGTTCCATAAAGAGACTTCATCGGTACGAATAAGCCCACAGTCTGAAGGGCATCCCAATCAATACACCTACCCATGCCCAATTATCTAGCTTTTAAAGATTGATACCACTCCTCTTGAGGTGGATGGTCGAATGTGAGGAATTGGTAACGAGTGGTCATAGTCGGAGAAGATGAAGAGGAGGTCCCAATCACTTTTCTTCTCTTGGAATCAGCAGGGACCCTACTCTTTCTTTGTGAATTTTGCATCGTGTACTTGAAATAAAATAGAATAATCAAATTTCAGCCCAATATTCTCAGTCCAATAAACCGCACGACTAACATAAAATCTAAATTAAGCAACCAATCGAAAAAAAATTGAACCAACACATGAACAAAATACTAAAAATAATAAAACAAAACATAGTACATATCGAAAGAAGACTAACAATTAGAAAACTTTCGTGAACAATAGCAATGACAAGCCTAATAACATGAACATATAATAATAATAATAGTAATACTACTATTACTAATAGTAATAAGAATAATAATAAAACTCATGATAATAATAATAATAATAATAATAAACGAAAGGAGGGTCAAACGGGGTGGGGAAACAAACGATGGCGACGGTGAACGGCGGAGTGACGGTCAACGAGAGTGAAGACTCGAGATGAGAGATCGGAAGCACGCACGCATGATTAGTCGATGGAGAGACAGAGAATGGTGGCCGAAAAAGAGGAAGCAAACGTATATTGATGTGACAATTGGAGGGGAAGGGTGTGGTTGTTCACGATGGCTATGTGCGTGAAATCGAGGAGCGATGAGGGGATAGAGATGATGCTGGTGGCGCGCGGAGGAAGGGTAGATCTAATGTTTTAGGGTGGAGCAAGGGGCAGAGGCTGCACATTAGCGATAGGTTTCGGGCTGTCTTGGGTGCGTGAGTCATCGGATCGAAGAGGCGATGTGCTGTGCATATGAGGCAAGGATAAACGACGACGATGGTTGGAATGACGTGACGACGACTAGGGTTTAGGAGTTAGAGGAATGGTGGCTTGGGTATGTGAGGGAGAAGGGAGAAAAAGACAAAGCAATTAAGGTTTCGGGAAGAAAAAAGAGAGTGAGGGCGTGTATTGGACCTGTGCTAGGTCACACTCCTGTATGTGTGGCCTACGTTATCCTTCTTAGCCCATGCACCTATTAAAATTAAATTAGAAATATGCCCAATGGTCACATGGTCTGGCACACGCCCGCATGTCGAGGCTGTGTGCCTCACACGACCATGTTTCAGGCCATGTGTGATCTTGTTAGCCTGTGTAATGCTTTGAAGTGTAGAAAAAATATCGCCTAGTGATCACACTGTTGAGCACACGCCCATGTGTCCAAGCCGTGTGCCTCACATGGCCGTTATGATCACCCTTCGCTTCTCTCTCACCCATGTACGAGGCAATGTAAGGCACACGGTCGCACACACGACCGTGTGTCCAACCCGTGTGTGATTTTTTTTTTAAGATTTGAAATTTTAGTTAAGTAATAAAGCATAAAATTAATGCATTTTTTATTTTTATTTTTTGTTTATTTTTTTAGGAGGAAGTAAAATAAATACATAGAAATAAAAACACTTGGGTTGCCTCCCAAGAAGCGCTTATTTAAAGTCTAAGCTCGACTTCCCTTTTTAGCTCATGGTTACGACAGATCTTAAAACTGAGGTTTCTCTCTCTCGTTATCAATATTACAAACACAATAAAATTTAAGACGATGATTGTTTACCTTGAATATGTCATAATGAGGATGTGCTACCTCAATTGTACTATAAGGAAAAACAATTTTACCACATAAGAATTGGACCTTCTTGACTTGAACTCTGAATGGAAAATTCGTGGATCTGATTGGTCTAATAACACTTTGTCCCCAACTTTAAATTGGTTCATTCTTTTCACATGCACATCATGGTTTTGCTTTGTTTCTTTCTTGTGTTTTCTTGGTTTCTTGTCAACCTTTATTCGTCATTCATCTAATTCATCAAGTTGCAACATTCGATCTTCATTTACCCCTCCAGTCCTATCACTTTGAATCACATATGGCTCCGTCACATTTTCATCAGAGATTAGTATCATCTTGCTCATTAAGGACTCTTACAAAATCATGTGCTTCAAAAGTAATTTGTTCTTCACCTATACGAAGCACAAGCTCACTAGTACCCACATCAATGACAGTTCTAGTAGTGGCTAAAAAGGGTTTACCTAAAATCATAGGTACTTCAATATCCTCATCCATGTCCAATACAACAAAATCAAAAGGGAAAATAAATTTATCGACTTTCACAAGTACATCCTCAATAATATCCCATGGATATCTAAGTGATCTATCTGCTAATTGAATACTCATCGTAGTGGGTTTGGGTTCCCTAAGACCTAGTTGTTTAAACATTTTATAAGGCATAACATTTATACTAACACCCAAATTAGCCAAAGCTTTTTCAACATGTAAACTACCAATGAGACAAGGAATAGTAAAACTCCCTGGATCTTTAAATTTGTTGGGTAGTTTATTTTGAAGAATGGCCGAGCAAACTGCATTAAGCTCCAAAGTTGACAAGTCATCAAACTTCCTCTTATTTTTTAACAGCTCCTTTAAGAATTTTACATACTTCAGCATCTACGGAAGGGCTTCAACAAAAGGTAAGTTAATATGCAATTTTTTTAAGAGTTCAAGAAATTTACCATATTTTTCTTTTCTCTGGCCTCTCTTCAGTGCTTTTAGATATGGAATTCAAGGTTTGTATTCTCTAAGCATCAACTTATATTCTTTCTTTCTTTCCTCAACCTCATTATTTTTCTAATAGCTTCTAGCTTCGGCTTCTATTCAAGCTCGACTAACCCTTTCACGCTTTGAACAGTGATTGCATGGATTTGCTCCTTTAGGTTAGTTTCAGTGTTACTAGGTAGGCTACCTTGTGGTCTTTTCGAAAGTAGTTTAGAAAGCTGTCCAATCTGATTTTCAAGGCCATGAATTGATGCTTGTTGATTTTTCAAAGTTGTCTCATTATTTTGAAATCTAGTTTCAGAAACCGAAATAAATTTAGCAAGCATCTCCTCAAGGTTTGATTTCTTTTCTTACTATAAGGCTGTTGAAAAGCCGAAGAGGGTTGTGACTTTTGATTTCCTTGACCACCCCATGAAAAATTCGGACGATTCCTCCATCTTGCATTATAAGTATTGCTATAGGGGTTACTTTGAGGTTTAGAATTATTACCCAAAAAGTCGACTTGCTCATGCACCATGTTAGACTTGAAGGGTGAATGTTCTGAATTCATCATCCCTGCTCCATTTGCATCACATTGCACCATCAGATTGACCTGCGCAAAAAAATTTAAACCATCAAATTTCTTATTCAATGCTTCGCTTGCCAACATAACAACTGTGTCTATATTAAAAATCTTGGCTACTTTCATTGGTTTCGTTCTCATAACTTGCCACTGATAGTTATTTAGTGTTATTTCTTCAATAAAATATTGAGCTTTCTCGGGTGTTTTATTATTCAATGTTCCACCAGCTCCTGCATCGATTAATTACCGAGTTGAGGGATTTAAATCGTTGCAGAAGGTTTGAACTTGCAACCACAAGGGTAAGCCATGATGAGGGCACCTTCTCAACAAATCCTTAAATCTCTCCCATGCATCATATAATGTCTCTAAATCAATTTGAACAAAAGAAGAGATATAATTCCTTAACTTAGTTGTTTTAGCCGATAGGAAGTACTTCAACAGAAATTTCTTGGTCATTTGATCCTAAGTCATGATAGAACCTCATGGCAACGAATTCAACCACTATTTTGCCTTGCTCCTCAAAGAGAATGGGAACAACTATAAGTGTATGGCGTCACCAATAGCGCCATTGATCTTGAATGTGTCGCAAATCTTAAGAAAGATAGCCAAATGAGTATTTGGATCTTCGTCTTGCAAACCATTAAACGAAACATACTGTTGTACCATCTGAATTGTATTCAGCTTTAGCTCAAATGTGTTTGTAGCAATAGTAGGTCTCACAATACTCAATTCAGTCCCAATCAGAGTAGGCTTAGCATAATCATACATGGTTTGATGAGGAAGATGAACAGGAGGAAGCTGATTATTTTTATTGTTTTGATTGTCTTCCATCTCTATGGTAATACTCTTGTCCTCTTGATCGTCTATTATATTTTGCTGACTATGATTTGCTTCTCTAACCTTTCTACGATTTTTATGAGCATTCTTTTCAATCTCATAGTCGTATAGTAATGGTTCCGACGGGTTTCCTCTTGTCATAAACCAAAAGAACTTGCCAGGAGCAAATAAAAGGGAAAAATTAAATTAAAAATAAAAATATTAAAATAAAAATTAAAAATGGCTAAATTAATAGAAATAAAATTTTCCTAATGTTTTAGTATCCGGTAATGGGGCCAAAAACTTGATGCAGTCGAAACTAATTAAATATATAACTAAGGCAAGTGCACCTATCAATTAATAGTATAATTACGGTGAGCACAAATATCGTTCCCACGAGGACTAAAAGTACTAGTAATTACGGTCTTTCTATTATTTAATCGATAAATTATAGTGATTGAATAAAACTAAAATTAAATAAATTAATAAACTAAAGAACACGACAAGAACCTAACAAGTGGCTTCAGTGGTTAAGAGGATGTTATTCATCCTAGGAGACCCAGGTTCGAGCACCAGTGTGTGCAAGGTGTGTGTGCGTTGTTAAAGGGTTAAGAAAGTATGAACAGATGCTATCATGTAATCACACCAGTATATTCAAAAAAAAAAAAGAACACGACAATGAATAAATCAAGAAAGCAAGCAAATAACAACCAAGAAGCGAGGCAATACCCAGGAAATAATTCACCTAGATTTCATCTGTCATTATCAATCTAAATTAAACAATTTATTCACTTAGTATCTTGATCCATATAAATCCCTAAATTATGCTAATACTTCTATTTAAGCATAAAAGTAACTAATTCTAGGTTGATTAATTGAAACTTCTTTCTAATTAAAGCCCCTATTATCGCATTAACTTGATCTATGGATCCCCTATTAGATTTGACTCTAATCCAGTAGATTTATGTCATCCTATTTCTAGGATTGCATGCGACTCCACTCAATTATGCTAGATCTACTCTTAAACAGGGTCTATTCCTCCTCTGATTTAAGCACATCAAACATTAATTAATAGGCTAGAAATATCAAACCAAAAATTAAGCACACACAGTTGAGAACAAGATCTAAGTATTTATTGCGTAAAACATAAATCAAATGATAGAATTCATCATAGGGTTCATCTCCCCTAAGTATTTAGAAAATTAGTTCATAATAATAAATAAACACATCTCAAAGATAGTATAACCACAAGACAGAGAGAAACTCGTAATAAAATCCCAAGAAGTTAAGAAGAGGTCTTCAATCTTGATGGAAATCTGCTTCAAAGACGCTTCAATGGTGTTTTTCAAGTTGTTTTCTTCAATATTCTCTAACGACTTACTCCTTTCTTCTCATATCTGGTATTTATATGTCTTAGAATGTCCAAAAAAAAACCTAAAAATTGTGTTTTTCGCGAGTTTTGGAGTGTTGTACATGCAATCCACACGACCTGGCACACGGCCATGTGGCAGCCCATATGGCTCACACGGTCATGTGTCCAGCCTGTGTGGCATGGGTGAAGTCAGTGTGGAATGTGTGCAGCCTATGGCCCCTGTACCTTGCGCAAATCTTCCAGTTTTGTCTCGTTTTTCACTCTTTCTGCTCCCAAATGCTTTCCTAAGTATAAAAACATGAATTTAAAGGATTAGAAGTATAAATTTTACCATTTTACATCGAATAATCATCTAAAAACACATTAAGAATGAGATTAAAAAATGTTAGTTTTAACACTAATCAATACGAACAAACTTGGTTGTTGATATGAAGAGTGGTTGCTCGAGTATGGTTCTACCACTTAAGGGAGACATATTCTTGTTCCTTTAATATTTGACTTGTTTAGATTGAAAGCTAATAGTTTGTTGCAAGGATTTGTCATATTGCCAAAAGGGGAGATCGTTAGGAACTTTGACTGTCTGATACATTTTAATGTTCCATCTCATGTTAGAACAACATTTTAAACATTTAGTTTGGAAAGTCAATGGTTGCGAGACTGTTGGCCTTATATATTATGCAACAAATGGGTAAGTGATTCGTGGTAATGAAAACTAGGTTCATGTGAAGACTGTTAATTCATTCGAATGACTTAAAGGAAGAGAAGAGTTTGTGTTTTTTAATAACTTTATCCTTAATCTGATCAAAGTATTTGACATTGTTGGAAGATATGCTTATAAAAAAAAATTATTGGATAATTATGGAAAATAAAGTAAAAATTTTAGTTTTTAAATTAGAGTTTAAAATCAATCAAAACATTATTTAAGAAACTTTTGAATAAGTCTATAAATAGGTAGCATTAATTGTTGATTTGCAAAATACAATTTTTTGAATTTCTATTTCGATAGTAATTTTGTGCTTTAGTGATAATTTCATTTAACCCTCTTTACAATTATTTATTGTGTGAGGATAAAATAGGTTTAAATTAATAGATAATACAGAAAAATTGTTAAATAAAATAATTAACTAAGCAAAACTCGGCAAAGTAAAATTAGTCATGTGTATTGCATATGCGTTAATAAATATTGTGCGATTCAAATTTCGTTATTTGTCAAAGAAACAAAATACAGAGGTAAAATAAAGGATTTGTGACGGATCGGACCATTAAGCTTAAAATTAGATTGGGGTTACGATTGGGGTGCGTGGGGCCCCGTGATATCGACCATACAACACATGTTGAATTCGTATAAAATTATACTTCTATTTGACTTTGATTAGAATATAATTTTTCACTCTTATATCATTCATTTTTCAATATTGATGAATTTTTCTTCTTTTACTCGTAGTTTGTGTTATTATTTTTCTTTTTTTATTGTTTTGCGATCGTTCTATTATCATTATCAACGTTTAATTTTTTTTTATTTTTGTTGTTACTTTTGCACGATTCTTTACTTTGTCGAACTTAATGTTTCATTCTCTTTTCCAACTAAAGTTAAGAAGTTGGGAGTTCATCAAACTGAGTTGTTTCAACGTGTAAAAGTATATATATATAAATTAATACACATTCAATTCATATATACCTTTTTGTCGATGCAAGGGAACTTTCGCCACTCATCAGTGTGTGATCTAAGGATTCCCATAGCTTTTTCTTTCAAGTAAGGTGCTGTACTGTCAACTTCCAGCAGCATGCAAAGCTTTGTTACCGTTCCAACTTCCACCATTTCTTCAAGAACCGAATTTGTGGCCAAGAATTTGCTTATCAATGAAATGATGAACACGGCTCGGTCATCAGCTGTTGGGGACACCTTCATAATCCTCTTTGTCACGACGGGAAGACCGCCTTTATGGTTAAGGAACTCAGCTCTTCCATCTGCACAACAACATAGGTGGAAAAGTATTCCCAGAATAAGCTCGGTAGTTCTCCTCTCCGGTGATCCCAATTCAAGCTCGATAAGCGCGGAAACGACGCCTGATTCAACCATCATTAACCGATTTCTTCCCCAAGGACAAGCAATCAATAGCGCATGCAAAGCTGCGTTCATTCCCTGCTGAGAGACGGCGGTGGTTTGTTTCAAAACTCCGGCGATCATCTCAAAGAAGGGCGGTTCTAATCTTTCAAGTAAACTGGAGCTTGCTGCTTGAATAATCGTTTTCAATGCTATAACGGCGTGGGATTTAACCATAACTTGGGGTTTGAATTCACATCCCAATACCCAAATCAAGGATTTGATTATCTGATCATTATATTCTTGAAGAAAAATCTTTGCTTCTGCCGATGGAATTCGAATGAAAACAAGTATCCTTAGGGCTTCTGCAAGGCCCTGAACAGAGATTTCCTCGAAACAATTTACGATGAACGATAACAGAGCTTCAGGCACCCCAGTTTCCACCATGAACTTCCGGTTTCTTTCATTTTTGGCAGCCAAGAAATCCAGTTCTTGCAGGGCATTGGTATTGGAACCAGGTTGCTGAAGCTGTTTAATGAGTTTAAGGAAATGAGATTTATCAAGGGAAGGTTTAGGGGTTGGAATCCGATCAACGCCAAGCGAAGCGTTCTCAGTGCACCAGGATTGGATCAAACGGCGGAGCGTATGGTTAGGCGTTAAATCAGATTCTGGAGGCAAAGGCTGCTGGGTGACTGGACAGCTTGTGTTTTTGCATGTAAGTAGCCATTGCTCTATGCTCTCTCGATCATACGTGATGCCGGTTGTGGCAGTCACTGGGTCTTTCATAATTTGCAGAGATATAGGGCAGAGGAAATACTTGGGAACTTCAATACCATCCATGAAAACATATGAAAAGAAAAATCAAAATGGAAAAAGCAGTGTTAATCCAGCAGAAATTAAGAGCTGAAAATTGTAGGTTTGTTTTCAAGAACACAAGTGGAAGGGGAGGTTTTGAGGAGTAAAAGAAAGCGACTTAATTTATTGACTAAAATCGAAAGGAATTTTGAAATAATTGGATTTCGTCGTCGATTACTCCATCAATTGAATTCTCATGCATTAATTGGAGAGAGTTGATTGGTCAACCAAGAAAAGTTTAATATGAAAAGTAAGACGTAGAGAAAGAATGGTATGAAAAGGATATTATCTTTTTTTCAAACGTTTTACTGTTATATCATCAATTTTATAATGAATTTTAAGATTATAATTTGGATTTAATTTTTTTCAGAATAAAAATATTAATATGACACAAAATTATTAAAAAAAGAATATAAATAACTTAACGGTACTGTTTCATACAATCTTTTTCGTAAGAAGTAATCACAATTTATGGTTTTAAGTGTGAAATATATGATGCATAGTTGTATGATAATGAAAAATTTATTTTTATTTACTTTTCATAATTGTTCATTATCACATTTTATTTTTATGCTTAATTCACAATGTAGTCTCGATGTATTTATTTTTTCATATTGATATTTAATTTTTTTTATCTAAATTGATATCTAAAATATCATTTCGTTATAATTTTTTATCCAAATGGTTAATCGACATTAAAAAATTACTACTAATTAAATAGTGTCACATGCCATTTTAATAAAAATATATAATTTATTTTCTTTAATATATACTTTAAAACTTTATAAAAATAGAAATAAATATATAAAAAATCTAAAATATATAAATTTAAATTTTAAAATTATAAACTATATAATAGTTCAAATAGGGTTTAATTAGGTCAAGAGTGCTCTCTCTCAAGTTTCTCAGAGGAACAGTTAAAACCTGTGGCTGAGTTAAAGGGGGTAACCGGTGACGGTTACGAAAAAAGGGTTTTTCAAGGAGATTGGGAAGATGGAAACAAATGACATTTCATTACTAGAAGAGGAGTCGATTTGATTATCGGTGAAAAGTTCAATGATTGTTCCTGGGACAAAGCTAACGTTGATATGCTCTATATAGACTAAGAAATCCTACAACCTGGATAGCATTCGGGTGTAGATGAAGAGTATATGGAAAATTAGGAAAAAGTTTGAGATTTAGTTAATAGGTCAGAATTTATTTTCAATATGGTTTGAGGAAGAAGAAGATCTTGAATCGATATTAGAGGAAAGTCCATGGTTATTCCGAAAGCAGGAGGTGCCAATACAGAGAAGCAAGATTCGATTAGTCAAGTCACCCTTTTGGATAAAAATAGGGCCTTGCCCTCTTGAATATGATAAGAAAAATTTGATGCATGCGATGGGTTCTACTTTTGGAGGTGTTCTCATATCTGGAGTTAAAGGTGATTATTGTCGAATTAGAGTTATGTTGAATGTTCAAAAGTCCCTCCGACAAGGCATTTTCATAGAGGTTGGTTCGGATGATCAGAAGTGGCTCCCATTTAAATACGAAAATTTGCCAAGTTTTTGTTTCAGGTACGGAGTTTTAGGGCACACATTAATTAATTGTTTGGAGATCCTTGCAGCTATGAAGGAAATTTCGGAGGATGAGTTGCCTTTTTATGTAGCATTAAAAGCGAAATTGAATCTAATTGGGAGTCCAAATTTTAAATTAGGTGCTAAGGTGAAGAAACTTTTTGGAAATCGAGCTTATTTAGGCAAATCTGAGTGCTTCAGTGCGCTAAACAGTAAAGTTGCATGGGGAGAGCGAATACAGAACAGTTCTTTAGAAAATATTAAACTGATAGGTGATGAGGAAGTTGGCAAATTGAGCGGTCATGAGGGGAGAGATGTAGTCGATGTCACACTTGGGAATCCTCGAAAATTGGAGTTTGAGCTGGGGAGTCCTTTTGGGAAACGCGTTTATGGGGAGGCTGCTAAACAGGAGAGTCTGATTAGAGTTTAAATATTAGATCCACTTGATGTGTTATTCGGCCATGAAAAAAGGTGAGAATTTAGTGAGAATGAGGGGGATTTTAATGGATTAGTTGTTCCAGTTGTTACGAAATCTGATTGGGTGGGTATGGAACATGATAAGCATACATAAACATTTCAAACCATATTCGTAGTATACAACCTTTCTGAGATCTTATGCGAGCCTACGTATGCTCTAAAATAAACCTGGAACCGAACAAGATCTAATTTGCAACATTTTCAAAATTTCCTATTAACATCGCGACGTAAGGGAGTTCCTCATTGCAACATGACATATTGACTTAACTCGTTGTAACAATAGGAGTTCCTAATCACACCGTGGCCTGACCAGATCTCGTCACAACAGCCATCACTTGATGTCACGACATGGACTCTGTTTTTGGCACCATTTAGGCTATATGGTACCTATTTCCGTAGAAACAAACCATTTACACATTTGGTGCATATTTGAACAGTTGTACCTACAAAAAAACCAATCCAAACTCATACTAAACATTACATTTTAACCAATTCAAACCAACCAATCCAATATGCCACAACTTGGCACCAAAACATATCAATTTAACCTATTCAAGCTCAACTTACACTATTATGGCTTTAAGCAATTCAAACTAACTTTTAATTATGCTAATTCAAACTCAATTATGTCATTTGAATACCATTCACACCACATATCATTTACCAACTCACATACACCAATTGGCATAACTTTCTCAACATTAAGCATTAACCAAATTCAAACCAAATCTAACATTTTATATTAACAAAAACAACACCTATGTACATGTCATATAACTGAGTCTAAAATGATCAAAAGACTATCAAGTCTATAGCAGGATAGTATGAGCTTCTCGTAGATTCAATCAACACGTTCCACAAGACAACACTCTACAAGGAAAAAGTGAGGCAACAGAGTAAGCACAATGAATGCTTAATAAGAAGTCCATATGAAAATTTACTTAACCTTGACATTATAACAATTAAAAAATTGGAAACACATTGGTATACCACCTAGCATTCTTAACTTTCATGTACAATTCAACAACGTAACCAACAGATTAAATCATTTGCATAACAAGATCATACTACTTAAACCATGTACACATACAACTATTCCATCTTAGAACATATATATTTCAAGCTATGCACAATCTGCTTCAACCATTTCATTTCCTTTTTTAATTATTGTTTTTCACCCAGAGAACTAAAGTAAATTGAATTTGGAAATGGAACTTGTATACTCACAATAGTTGACATATTTGGGCTACTTATACAAATTTCATATCATGTTTGATGATGCTCACACATGCTTCAGATAATCCACAACACATGCTAGATATCAAATCATCATATAA